>WEIS01019612.1:293-10359 GCA_013389965.1 Todus mexicanus | reverse complement strand
AGAGCATCTGTCATTTGTTTAGTTGCCAGCCCAGCCTCAACCCGGGATACTGCTCCCTGACAAAAATTGAAATTTGGTCTTTGTTGTCCAGTTTTAACTGAAAGCATGAGTCACATAGCATTGTTTGGTCCCAAACAGATTTGTACTGAATGAGCATTCTGAATTCATTCAGCCCATCTGAATTAGGAGTTGTTTCTTAGGAATACGCTCTTATAGTTTCTTAAAATTTATTGAGGACATTCCTGGCAGCAAATTGTGTTCATATGGATACTCATGAAAGGAAAAATGAATGGACAACACCACAACAAATACAAATAATTTTATCTACATAAACACTACTTGCTTCAGGTTTCAGCTACCACAGTCTGATTACAATCCAGAAGCTTTTACTTCCTGCTACTGTACAAAATCAATGACAAAATTCTTGCCCCAAAGATGTTACAGTCTCTGACACATGTGTATCAACCTATCTTATTTCTTTTAACCACAGGAACATTGAGTATCTACAACCATACTGTCGTAACAGAACAAGGAATATATCCAAAAAAGTTAGAAACTAAGATCTCTACCTATATAGAAAACTCTTATTTACTGAAGTGCTTATTTTAATAGGACATTGGCTGGAACAACTATAGTAGAAAAAAAAAAAGTTTCTTCAAAAAGCATTTCAACCATTACTGAGCCATTCTGGCTTAGGACTATTTTCTTTCAAATAACTATTCTGTTTTAGAAGTATATCAGTAATTCTGGGATGCAAGTGTCTTTCATTTCAAAATGACATCTACTTCAAGATATTCTGGTATTATAGAATAATTTATGTTACAATAGCTGACTAATTTTCCTCTGTAAGTAAGACTTCTTTGCTTATGTCAGAACTCAGCCTGAAGACTTTAAATCATTCAGGTTTTCCTCTTTCCATAAATAATCTGCAATTGTAGATCATCAAAGAAAATATTCCTTGAAGAGCTGTGTTGTGGATTATAGCATTGGGAATTTGGGGAACAAGGAAAGCAAAAACCTAGTAAAGGGTCAAATTCTACAGCCAGTTCTTCCTACACTAACGCCATTTGTTTCTGTGGAAGAAATATGTGAGAAATGGATTAAATGACTTGATCCCAGTGATCTAATGGTCTTTTCTCATCTGAAATGCTTGATGCAGCTGCAGAACTGGTTGGCTACCACATTGTGTGTTACCTTCCCACGAAAGTATCAAAGATTAAAATGAAAATGGCATGAGCATTGCTATAGCATAGTTTCTTGGAAGCGTTTCAGTGTTGGGGTTTTTTCACCTTCGTTTTATTATTATACCTTTCCCAATTTTGTCTGGGTTGGAAAATTATATCACATCCAACACCGAAGATAATTTCACTGCAAGCATAGGAAAAGGCAAGTTATATTCAACATTTATCCCAGAGCACAGTTGTAAATATATTTTATTCTCATCAACACTTTCATCTAAACAGCAGCCAGTTGACATCTGTATTCATTTTGATGTCAATAGCGAGTGGCAGATAACTTTTCTACTCTAGACAAAGCTATTACTAGAATGTTTCTAACACGCTTCTCATATTCAAATTTGATTTCAGAACTTGAAACCTCTAACTAGGGTTTACTATAATGTCATAAACCCAACAGCATATTAATAAAACCACTTTAAAAATAAAGTCTTGAGTTAATCCATTTCTGAGACTTACTGTATTCTTTGCAAATTTATTAGAACTATCTGAGGAATGTGCTGAAATGTATGAAAAGATTGATAGGCAATTTAAGACAAGGCTGATCCTCCTCTCATTAAGATTAAAGATGTAGATTAGTTTTGGTATTTTGAGGGCCTGAATGTCACAATTGACAGTTGTATTGTGGCCATGAGAAGGAATAAGTTAACTTGGCACCCATCAGGAGGGGCTCAGCACTGCTTATTTGGCAAGACAGACAAAAAGTTTTAATAAATGTCCCGAGGCAGAGAGGTGAGTGTGACCTGGGGTGCAATAACCTCAGGTCAAATTACAGAATGCAGTACAAAACACAATCTCAGTCGCTGCTTGGAACTCCTTAGGAAGCAGAGGAAAACATAAGCAGAGACCAAGCATCAAAAATACCCCTCTAACATCAGTAAGTGCTCCATCCTTTGTCTAAAGTCAATATCAGGAATGTGACCTGAACCCCAAGCTCTTTCTTTCTATTATTGAATCCCTTCCACCCCAAGAAAAAGACAGAAATTAAGTACTAAAAAAGTAGCTTTAAATCTATCCTCCCAAACCTCTTTAATTCACATAAAAGTTGTGTTACAGTTCTGCAGAAACCATAAAAAATGAGGTTAATATTAACATACCAGCCTTTAAAGCACAATATTATGGAAAAGAAGAAAAAAGAAAATGAGATCTTCAGAATGGAGTTAGGCAAGCTGTTGGCCTTAGCTGGGAAACTTGTGGCTTTTGTTGTTCTTGTGGCACTATGCCACTATTATTTAAATGTAAATTTGAGATTTTTCATATGGAAGAAAAAAGAGGTTTGACTGTCAAACTTGTCATGTCGGTATTTGAAACTTCAAATATTTTTTTTTTCCTCCTCACTCTACTAGGCTAGTAAAGAAGAATTAGGTGATGCATGTTATATATTTGCTGGTATTTCAAGAATATTAAAAGAAATTATGAACTTTTTTTAAATTTTATTTTATTTTTTCTTTTTGCCTGAATATTCTGCTTCGGCACGTAGAACTCAGTTTCCTCAGAGGCAGCAATATTAGAAGGTGGATTGTTAGACTGAGCATGGCTACTGAAATGCTATCATGATACACAATCAAATTGCTGTGTCAACTCTACTAGTGAAATATGTTTTACTATTGAACCTCACAGCTCAAAGTGAGTGCAACTGTCAGTCTTATGCACTGTAAGCATCATAAGTAACCAAATGTTTTCAGTAACAGTACGTCAGGGTAATTAAGGTTGATTATCTACAACTACAGATGTCTGCTATTGGCATAACAATCTGCTTCCATGACAACCTGGAATTAATTTGATCTTTCTATGTTTTGAAAGCATGCATAATTTCACTTTTCTCATGCCCAGAGCTAGTGGAGAAAAAACTTTAACAGTTTGTAATTAAATAATAGCTGTGAATACCTGGTAGACTTACATCAGAAATCATGTATTTGGACTGCTGTGGCTCAAAAGACTTCTGTGGATGGTAAAATTATTATGATTTCTTACTGTAAGAAATTTTGTGGGTTTCCTGTTATTCTGCAGGACTAGTATTTAACTCTGTTCCACTCAGGGGACGGACAACAGTGGGTCTTTGGGCTTTAGGCCAGGCATTCAGTAGAAGCATAAAATTCAACCAGGTGCAGCAACTGGCAATGAAAGAGGGCAAAGCAGTCTTGGTCATCATGTCTGGCAAGACCATATCAATGTTATGAGTAAAACGTGCCAACTTCAAAATAACATGGGAAAACAAACCTGAAAGGGGTAAATGTAAAGTTGAGTAGAAAGTGGTATTCCTATCTTGACAAAAGATTTGGTTTCCAAAATATTCCTAAGCGATATAAAAATCTTTTCTTTTTTTTTTTCTTTTTCGTTAGGTATGAGAGCATGAACGCATAGTGTCACGGTTTGGGGTCAGGGCACCCTCAAATCTGCAGCAGAACGCTCTCTCCCCCTCCCCACCCAAAAAGGGAAGAAAGGAAATAAAGGAGAGAGACTTATCGATTAGAAAAGGAAACTAGAACAGCTTTACTAAAAAATGAAAATAATAACAACAATAATAATAATTTTAAAAGTAAATATATACAAATATGTACAAAACCAGTATTGAACCAAACACACACACACACACACCGGGTGGTAAATATGTCACTGTCACCACTGATGCTGTGGAAAGGCCCAGCAGCAGACGGGAACCGGGAGCTGGATTCAGGGATGCAGCCCAGAACCTGGGGCCCAGTCAAGGCCTGAGCTGGGGGCTGAGACCGGGGCCAGAGGCCTCAGGGCAAAGCTGAAGCTGCCAAGACCAAACCGAGCAAGTCCTGAAGCTGAGAGAACAGCTCGATCTGAGAGGAACGGAAAAAAGGACAAAAAGGAGCAAAATGGTGAAAGGGTCAAGAAGATGACACCCTTGTGATCTCTCAGCTTTATACCGAATATGATGTATATAGCATGGAATATCTCATTGGCTAATTTAGGGTCACCTGCCCTGTTTGCTCCTCCCTGAAGGTGCAGCTTTACTGTTCTGCATCTCCCATGTGGTACACAAAATCTAGCAGTGACCTTGGTTTGCATACCAATCCTTGGTACTAAATATAAACATGGAGCATTATCACTGCTAGAAGCAGACTCTGTCTGCAAAAACACTCTGCTAATTTTAAGTAAGAAGAGACTTAGCTGGAAAGTAAAAAATCATAGAACAGAATTTTTCTGTTTTAACCCAAACCAGGACACATAGTAATCAAGGGGATAAAGAAATTCATCACGAGGTAGGAGAATTTAGATCAAATGCCAGTTCCACTCTAATGGAATGGAAGATCTTCTGCTCAAGATGCATGGTAAGCATTTTGACCACCATAGTCTGCATTATCACAGGTGGAGAGGGCCACAATGCATTTACAATATTTGAAATAATTTTATTCTGGTTCTGTCAATGGGATAATTATATCAATATACAAGCGCAAGCAATCACATATGTAACTGGTTGAAGTTCTAAACTGCTGTAACCCATGCATCACTAGTTCTGCATTAGTTTTTTGGTATGATTGACTGTAAGGAAGTGTAAAACCCTATAGTACTGTAGTTTTTATTATTTTCCCTTAAATTGTTCATATATGTGGCTTTTTTATTGAATCAAGATGGAATTTGTGTGGGCAGATCTATTCCAAGGGGGGGAAAAACATCCACATGTTATTTCTTTGAAGGAAATGTATCTGTCTCACCTCAAAGGAAACAGAATAGTTAAAATCACAGCTTGATGATGGCTTAAAAATAGAACAAAATGTCTATCACTGTTTCCTTTGGAAATAGCCACAGCTAGATTTCTGAATACTGCTAGAGTACCAGCAGTGCTGGAGGACTGCAAGGCAGGAGATATCTTTTTAATGTCCTGTATGGAACAACTTCTACAACCTGATTTACTCTGTCTCCAAAACAATAAACATGTTAGGTATTGCAACTTTGTTTGAAATGACATCAGTTGTGACAATTCACTAGAAAAATTGCAATTAAATAAAATTATGTTAGCAATTCATTAAATTAAGAAACAAAACAGCAATGACTTTTTTCCACTCTACCGTATCAATATTCTGATAGCAGAAGAGACATGCCAAATCACCTAAGAATTATGCAAATATCTTCTAGGTAGAATCACTTTGGAAATTAAAATCTATCTTAGTAGTTTGTCTGTAGTCAGTTCCTAAAGGGTCTTAAGTTCATGCAAAGAGATGACAGCTTTTCACAAACTGGGTATCTAAATATGAACTTGGGAAAGAAGATGCCTGTGTGGAAGCAGGAACTCAGGCAGAACGCAGGCAATTAGAGCTTCAGCTTAAAAATGTCTCCTGTGGAAAGGGGCCTAGTCCAGACTGCCACCTTCGTAGAGAAGTAGTCTGGAGCTGCTCCCCAGCATCACTCAGGGAAAGTGGCTACCCTCAGTTGTGCTGTCTCCAGGCTAGCCATGAGCCCAGGCAGCACACTCTCTGGCAGGGGAGAAGTTCTCTTGGCCCTTACACCTCTCTGACTTGATGAGAAGCAACAGACTTTCTCCTGTAACTCAACTGGTTGATAAACTGTGATTTTCATTTTGAAAAGTAATGGGTCTTTTGGCATTTTATTTTGTTCCATGCCAGAGGAGACTGAATGTTTTGTTTGTCTGGGTTGTGGTTTTGGGTTTGGAGGGTTTTGTGCGTGTGTGCTTTTTTTTTACAGAGACCTCTTGAGTAATTGATAGCTAAGTAAAATAGAAATTTGTACAACTGAGAGGAGAACCTTGTAGTCTGTTGGAGAGACTGATTTCACACAAGATGTAGTATACGCCAACTGATTCCCTGATGTCCTGTAATTTAGGGAATCTTGTTTGACATTGGAGTCTGGCATTATGTCATCTCTTGAAAACAGTCTGAATCTGAGCTGGCTGGTTTTATTCACTTATTTATTTTGGCCAGTAGTTCTACTCTAGAACCTGAAAATTTCCACCAAAACTGATGTGTAGACATTTGTCAACAAAAAAAAAGTACTTCATTATCAAATTCCTCATTACTTCTGTTCAGCTATGTCTGAGAAGAGATTATGGGAGCCTGTCCCTTTTCAAGAGCACTTCTTGGTTTTTTTCCTTGTACTCATGAGTTCAGTCAAGACTCACATATCTTGTGTTGCCATTAAATCATGTTCCAGATTATCTAGACACCTGCTGACAAATTATGAACTACTTCAGCAAGATGAAACGCAGTTCCTTCTAGTCAACCCAAATAAATATTTCAGGGGCATTTACTTGATAGTTGGTCTCCAGCTGCATAGATCTCTATTCACATCCTTAGATTATCTGTCCTGGTTCATATAATCTTTTCCAGGAGGTACCAATGGAAGTAAATCCTGTTATTCTTGGTCAATTATATTCAGATTTGCTTCTTACACCATGCACTCTTGAAAGCAGTATGTATCCTTTAATTTAGCTCTTTTGAGTTATGCCTTTAATAATTTGATTCCAGTATTATAGAAATAACAGCTATGAGATTACTCCCTCTTGCTCCTTTGATTTAGATGTCTTTGTTTGAAAGCACTGCAATCATCTGCCAGCAGGAGCTTAATTAACAGTTTCTATTTGCTTGAAATACATTCTGTGATAATTTTGCTTTGAAGAAAAAGGAGAATCTTTCTCATTCAAAATCAAGTGACTCTTCAAGTTGATAGTACTATCATGAGACAGCATCCAAGTTTTATTTATTAATAAATTAACTTACTGTGCATCTAAAAATAGAGATCGTGAAGGTGCAGCCCATTGTTCTGTCATCTGAATAAACTGAAATATCTGTTCACAAGCTTGAGAAAAGCTTCCTTATAGATCCAAATAATAGAAATGGTTGTCAAGTTTCATCAAACTGCCCTGTTTGGTGAGGGCATCATCATTGCCTGTGTTGGGATTGTCCCTGGCTCCAGATTTGTTCTGTCTTCCAGATCAGTTCCATCCTTCCTGACCCCTGAGACCAAGACTTCTGGCTCTACTGTCAGTGTTTGATGGTAGAGGCAGAAGAGCACACAGCTGGATGGTAGAGGTTTGTCCAATTTATTTTGGTATGTATTTACTAGCTGTGTGCTACATAGAGAGATCTATTATTCATTGTAACATGGTGTAACACATCAACTTGGTCTTTTAGATCTTATGTTCTGAGACTATGCCAACATACGATCTCACCTTGCTAGTGGGAGGGGGTTTTAGTTTTCTACTTGAAAACCCACTGCACACCTGATATAGATTTGGTAGCTCCATTGGAGTTATTTGGGCTATGCCAATCTGTGCCACTTAAGAAAATGACCCAATGTAAGGACAAATTCCTTACATTTCTATGAAGGATACCTATCAAGACATCCACAGTAGATCCTGAAGACCAGACTGGAAGGTTACTAAATTGCCTCAGGAATGCCTTTGGACTCTGAGTATCGTTGTAATAATTTGTACTCAATGCAAGACAAGTGTAAAACAATAGCAACACAATAATGTATGTGTGTTCAAAGTTCCCTTTCCAGCATTATATAAGACCACATCAGAAGAGAAGCTAATGAAGCTACTAAAGTCAGTGCTGGTATGATGCAGAAGGTTAGAGTAGACAAAAAAAGATGCAGATTCTTCTTTTGCAAGTGCTTCATCTCTTTGTTAGACATGAGTGCTTTGGATCAGGAAAGTTTATAAGCTAAAACTACCACCCTTCACTGAACAGACTCTACATGCTGCAGTTTGAGGCATACGTCCTCACTGGCTTCTGGTTTTTCAATAGCCACACTAGGGACAGAGTGCAACTATTCTTCTCAAGCTTAAATGTTCTTGGAGCTTTCTCTGGGGGATTCCTCTGTTGCAGCTGTGTCCAACGACACACTCCAAATCCTCTTATATCATGCTTGGAATAAATAAGGTCTGTCTGCCAGCGTGAGTCAGCAGTAAACACCATCCCTGTACAATTTTCTGAGCAGCTGAGTGGAGGGTGGCACACCACAAGCCCTCTCTATCTGTGTGTAGGGTCCCAGAAGCTACCATGTTCTTGGCAGTTCAGTTAATTCCCAACAGTATCTGGAGTTTGTTATTGCTGTTTGTCATTTGCTGTGTGCTTCTGGGTTGAGAAACTGCCAAAATACCATAAGCAGCAATCCTTGTAGCTCTATGCTCATGAGATTTCCTTTTTCTCTTCCCTGATCTCATGCAAATCTCCACCTAGTTTTCCGTGCCCAAGTGATCCAGATAACTTGGACAAGAACTGACAGTTCTGAGTGCTTATCCAGAATCACAAGACAGTGTTCTTCCTCTATTATTATATCATGTATGTTTACACACTTGAGTGAATAAAACAAACCATTATCTGTCACATAGCTGTTCATTTAACTTCAAAAACGTATTTTAGTTACCTCATTGTACACTTTTACTGAATGTTTGAGCTTCCCTGGAAGACTCCTTATGGAAAATGCATTCTTTTTATTATAGTTTGAATTTTGGATTGTCCACTAGAATCTTTAACTACACAGCCAAAACATTATGACTTCTCAATTTTCCATTCAATGATGCACATTGTGGTGTTCATTATCACTAACTAGCGGTGTAAGCCTACATGGAAATTATGTATATTTCATATAATATTCCATAGCAGTAACACTCTACTGGTGATATTCACAAATGTTTTGAATTAAAGTAGAGGTGAGGATTTTGTAAGATATTTGCAGGCATCTTGAAGAATGAAGATAGGGAAATTAGCTGTTTAAAGGATTTATTGCAATTTGCAGTGAGCTCAAGTGTATATATTTACCTCTATGACAGAAGAGCAACATTTCTGACCCCTTAAGGAAACAGATAGTTGTAGTTTTATTTTGAAAACTTTGAAGAAGTTGATGATGTTTAGGCTCTTGTGTCACAGTTCCACAGGTATTTTTTCTCAGTGACAGAATCAATTTAAGCTGTTCCTTGCCATTCTTTCCAACACCAGCTGCTCATTTCCACTCCCTGACTGCCTTCTCAATTGTTCTGGCACAATTACTTGTGAATTTTCTTGACTGACCTTTTTTAGTAAATTCCTTTTTACCCTGGTGGACTCTTTTCAGCCTGCAGCTTTTCCCTAATTTAATTCCTCTGTTTCATTATGACCCTGCAATAGTGGGAGGGTGGATTTGAGGTGGCAGCATAAGGGTGGGAAGAAAAACAGTGAAATAGAACTGAGCAAGAGCCTGGGTTTGCAGCTGAGAAGAAGTCTGATGTGATGGTGATTGAAGGCACTAGAACTAATCTTTTGTCATTTCTAGACCTTTTGTAGGGAGAGTTGGTGCAATTTTAATATTCATCTATATACAATCACTGCTACACTGGGGTCTGGACACCTCAAGATAAAGAGGGCAGTGAAAAGCAACGTTGCATTGAGAGAAGTTTTTTTAGAAGAACACAGCTTTCAGTATGAGTGCTTTGGATATAACTCAGATGCAGCCTGCTTCTGACACACAAGTCTAACTCATGCCTGCTGCAAATGATTCACGGTACTCAATCATATCCAATCCTGCACCCAGTGTCAAAATGTTATATGACTACTCTGGAATACAGGCAAGGATAAATTAAGAATTGCTGACAAGAACATACTTCTACATTCAACAGTTCTTAGTGAAGTCCTTTTGGCTTTGATATTAAAGGAAATAGAATTAGTGTTTTTCATTGTTTTCTGCTGCGTTTTGGTGGTTTGGTTTCTTGTGTGGGGTTTTTTCCTTCATTGACTGAGCCCTTCCAGCTTTTCCTCATATGACCCAAACTTCAGAGTCCTAAACTATCTGCCCAGCATAAAAGAGTCTTCTTCAGGGCTCCAGAGGACAAGTAAAATATTTCAAGTTTACCTTATGGAGGA
>WEIS01019607.1:0-14177 GCA_013389965.1 Todus mexicanus | reverse complement strand
ATTGAGGAACAGAAGCTAGATATTCTAACCACTGGTCCCCTATTCCATCTATTCCACACCATTGCTTTTGCATTACTTGACTATAGCAGCATAGAAATCATAGATGCAGTTTTACAATAGGAATTGTCCTTCTATTACTTCCCTGGAACAATTCCTATCCTGTTCAAAAGCTAAGCAATGGTCATGGTCATAGTTAATAGCCAATCATGGTCAACAGTATTGTGGCTATAATTTCAGAAATCTGCTTTCAGAATGGAGACTTATGCTCCTGATAGTAAAATACAGTCAGGACATGGAGCTGTGATACAAATTAATATAATATTTTCCTGGCATGTATCAAAAAGCTGTATTATTCTACACAGATACAGTAGGAGTAGATCTTAAAGTGGAAAAAGCCAAGGAGTGGTGTCATAAGTCCTTTTTTCTTTAGAGTTAAAAAGACTGGTTCTAAGCTGTGACTTCTGGCAGTATTTAATGGAAGAAGGAAAAAACAACTGAATAATAGGAAATTGTACATGAAAAATGAGAAAAAATAGCTATTGATTTTAAGAGCTGCATTTAGACTAGGATAAAGCAATCTGCAGTAAAGCAATTTCATTTTTATTTAATTTACATTATGATATTGATAAGATTACCAGTAGCACGGCATTGAAGTAGTTCACAACACAGAGGTGTTGCTGCCAACATAATTTTACAGATGAAGAAATGAAAGTCCAAATTCTCAAAGCTGTTAAAGTACACAGATAAGGTATCTTGACAAAGTAACTCGCGCTATGGTGGGTCAGGAAATCAAAATCAGGTTTCTTACTCCCTCAGCAGCACTCAGATGACTGGTCCAAGGTCTGCTTTCAGTGGGATGGTTTTGCTTTTGTTACAATATATAGTAATTTTAACCAAGACCATATGGTATTACCGAGTCCTATCCTGTAAGGATTTAAGAACTGTTCTATCTCACTTCCACCCTGAGGAAAGTAACATATATTCTTTTGAACATTCAAAGTGATCTCATGTGTGTTTGCTAACAACTCACAGCTAATTTCTTTTCCTAGGTATATCTCTGCTTTTAGCAGCCATTTGCTCCTGGACTCCAGGCATCACCACAAGGTAATTCAAAACCAGCTTATTGGCATCAGAATTGTTTGATCTTTAGGGTGAGAGGACAATGAAGACTGTGGACACTTCCACAGAGCATCTGAACTGCATGATAGAAGGCTTGGAGCTGACAAAGAGGCTCCTTACTTCACCAGGAATTGAATGTATTTCGTATTCTATGACTCTAAGGTCGGGACATTAGTTAACAAAAGATACAGACTGGGCCACAGAGCACTCTTGAGAGGTAAGAATTCAAATACTCCCCATTGCTGTCTATAATTGATCTTCCACTCCTGATTAGAAGTTAAAAAACTTGTAAACCACAAAGTTTTGTCAAAAAAATGTGAAAGCAAAGGAAGGAATCCCATTGATTTTAATGGCCTGATAGTATCACTATGGGGTGGGTAGGCAGTGGTTCATGGTTTTAGTTTATGGAGTCAAATGTGACTAGGTTGTGGCAGCAGGACCTTCAGCAAAGGGGAGCACCTAAGTCAGTAAGACATGCACAAGTCCATATGAAAAGATGTGATTCATTGGATGGGGCTGAGAGAGATCACGTATGTCACTGCAAGTTCATTCCCTATCATCTTTGAGAGGTCATGGTAACCAGGGGATGCTCCTGATGATTGGAAAAAGGCAAATGTCACAAATGTGTTCTTGAAGAAAGTCAAGAAGGACGATACAGGAAGTTACAAGCCAGTAGTTCTCACCTTTCAGTCCTTGGAAAGGTTATAAAGAACATTTCCAGACCTACAAGGGACAAGAGGGTGATTTGGAAGAGCCAGCATGGATTTACCAAGGGCAGATCATGTCTCACTCACTTGGTTTTCCTCTACAATGAGATGATTGGTTCAGAGAACAATGGGAGAACAGAAGATGTGGACTTTAGGAAAACTTTTGATACAGTCTCCCATAGTATCCTTACAACCAAATTGTTCACATAGTGACTGCATAGCTGGACAATAAGGTGAGTTAAAATTTGGCTTTGCTTTTGTGTTCAAAGGTTTCTGAAGAGCAGTACAAAGCCCAGCTGGCAGTCAGGTCATGGAAGAATGGTGCCCCTCTGGGCTAAACAGCACTGCTTAAAGTCTTTATCAACGACCTTAGTGGTAGGACAGAGTGCATTCTCAGCAAATGCATGGATGATATCAAATTAGGGAGAGCAGCTGACAAGATGAAGTGCAGGGCTGTTGTTCAGAAGGAGAACAGCAGGATGGAGAAACGAGCTGACAAAACCCACGAACTTCAACAAGGTCAAAAGCGAAGTGCTGCATCTGCAATGGAGTAACTCCACTCACCAGTATAGACTGGGTGTCAACTGGACAGAAAGCAGTTTTGCAGGGAAGGGGTTGGGTGATTTGTTGAAGAGCAGGTTGAATATGAACTGACAGTGTACCCTTTCTGCAAAGAGAGTCAGCCACATATTGGGATCTGTCAACAAAAGTGCAGCCAGCCTGGTGAGAGTACATTTACAGTATTGTCTTCAGTTTTGGACATACGAAAGTGAGCCCAAAGTAGGGCAACCAAGCTAGACAGCGTGCTGGAGCGCATGGCATATGAGAAAAAACTTGAGATTTGTCAAGGGGAAAAAATTGTTACAATTGATTACAACTACCTAAGGGGAAGGTAGAGAGAAGACTTTCAGAGTTGCGCAAAACCAGGAAAAAGGCACATTGCAACATGCTACATTCTGATTATATGTCAGGAAAAAAAATCCTTCTGAGTGTGGCAAAATATCAACATAGCTGTCCCAGACAAGCTGAGGTATCTCCACCTTTGGAGATACTCAGAACTTGACTGTACATAGCTCAGAGTAACCTGATATAACTGGTGCTGCTTTGAACAGCAGGTTGGTCCAGATGGCCGGGTCAGGTCACTTTCGGTCTAAATTATTCCATGATTGTGCAAATCCAGGTGAGCCCAACGACATGTACTGGGTTTTTGAGAAGATAGCAAGTCCTAACCTGAAAACTGTAGGAGATAGAAAATCCACTTCTAGTATTACTGCTGGGTTTCAGCCACAGTATTAGAAGTGATCTCTTCCTCCTCTTTCAAACTGCCTTCTCAGTTGTGATATGTGACAGAAGCAATGATTGTACAGAAATCAGACAAACAATTTTTACTTTATTTACATAAAATCCCACCCAACAAGCAAGCATTCATTTCCATTTGCTTTATTAGATATGCTGTCTATACTCTTGTCAATTTGTGTCACTTGTTTTCACCTTCTGGGAGGGTCCTCAGGATACACCTACCTTTTCATGAAGTGCTGGCACAGCCTCTCATATAGCCTCAAATGAGCCCTCCAGTCATGGTAGAAACACAAAGAAATCCTAAAACCCACAGCACACACAAAGGGCTTTTCCTTCCCCAAGTAATTTTGGACAGACATTCCTTCACCCCCTATTTTCAACAGTGAGGAAGTCCTTGAGATGTAGGATATATGGGCAGAAGGAACAAATATGTCATTAGCAGCAAGCTGGTTGGGTGTGGGAGGTGAGCTCACACCTTCAGCATGGAGAGCTGGAGCATCAGGAAGGCAGGGAGCCTTGGGGTGAACACTGTTGCTCCCCAACTCCTACACTGGGATCCCTGTGCAACTGAAGCTTTTGCAACTAGTTTCTTTTCACACGAACATCAAAGCATGCAAGCATTTTGGTCCTTGCTTTCATATTGCTCAGACCATATAAGAAAAAAGGCAGCTGTTACCCTAAGTGAAATGTTGTGGGGCTGCATTAATATTGTTCGTTTGATCTTTTTGACCTTTCTTTCCCTGCCTTCATCCTCCGCTCAGAAAGCCAGGGCACGAGATGGGTGTTGATAGGCACAGTGCTGAGACACTGTGATGCATCACAGGGAGGATGTCCCCACTGGGGTGTCAAGGCTGGTCAAAAGTTAGACGAGACTTCATCTGGCTTTTCTGACAGTGAGGAAGAAAGAGCGTAGCAGTGGTTCTGCTTCTGTCACAGAAAGGGGAGGGTAGGTGGTGGTTGCTACTGGTATCTCCATGGGACATGAGAGGCTGTTTGAGGAAAGGCTGCCTCTCCTTCCAGGTGCATACATAGCCCTCATCACTGCAGTGTTGTCCTTGGCCACAATGGGCCACCTGGCTCTGCAGCCTTGGCAAAGTGGTGATGGGCCATTTTGCAGGTCTGGTCATCAACTCCCCTGGGCAGCTGCTTGTTTGCCTGTGCCCTACAATGACTGCAGAAGAAAATGCCTGGGACCAAGAGGGAAAGCATCCAAATCCAAGCTGACACAGCTCATTTAGGCTTGGCAGGACAACTGTCAGGGAGCAGCCCTTCTGGATTCAAAGCCAGTGAAAGGGTGGGACTGGCAAAAGAACTCTTCTGCTGCCTGTATTTCTTTAGAAAAGCCTTGTTTGTTGCGCCACCAGTCTTGGGGCAAGGGCCTCTGAGGGAAGAAGGGCAGAGTTACAAGAATTTGACTCTGGCCTACATAGGAGATAGAAAAGCAAGCCATAGTCTGTTTAGGTCTGTTTGGTNTTCTCCAAAACACACACAGAAATGAGGACAGAAGTTGCATTTCTGGACTGGAAAAGGTGGAGGAGGGAAGTGGCTCCACCAGGCAAAACAGACAGAGTGGCCACAACGAAACTGGTAAACCTGGGAGCCTCCCAGTTCCTGAAGACGGACTCATGCATCGTTAAAAGTCATTCCTGTCACCTCAGTCTCGTCTGGAAAGGAGATGTGGCATCCTGCGGGTGAGTCCCTTAGTCTGAATGATGTGGGGGCCAGGAAACCAGCATAGCCCCAGGTAGCCCCACACCAGCCGCAGCAGTGCTCAGGTCAGCACTGGGAGGGCTACTGGAAAGATGTGCAGTCGAAAAAAGAAGGAACTGAACAAATGGAAATAGCAGATCCCATTTCTGTTTTACAGGATTTGAAATGTTTCCTCTTTTTTTACCCATTTCTTTTTATACCTTTCCTAAGACTTAGTAAATTAGCTTAAAAACATAACTGCTAGATAATACATACCCAGATTTACAGATTAAAAAAACCAGTTATAATTTCCAGAAGATGAAAAGAGATATGATTTAGTTATCGACCTGTATAAAACCATTTGCTAGAAATCTTGAATTATTTGAAATCTGAATTATTTGAAAGTTGAAAACTTTTGCTGCTAAGTTTCACCTCCAACAACAACAACCAAAAAATATAGCACAGCTGAGAACATTTTAATACTGAATCATTCGAACATCTGGAGGCACAAACGTCACTTCAAAAGCAAAAGCAAGATAGGAGGGAGGAAAAAACCAACCTCAAACAACAAAATACTTCCTGCCAGTTCCAAATGCTGTAAATGACGAAAAGCTCCTTGTCAACTGGTACCATGTTTGGATGCTACCCTGGAGGGCATAGCATTGCTTGAGCTACCAAACTCAACTTTGCAGACACTGGTGATGCCAACGCTTGCGTTTTCACAGACGTGCGGGCGAAACCCCTTGACTTTCGGGGCTGAACTGACGGGGAAATGCTCTTTAGGTGTGTCTGTGTCCACAGTGAAGGTGTGGGGCCAACTGCCCCCCAGTTCGGCGCGGTCGCTGGGCGGACGGTGCCGCTCGGTGGTGCAGCGCAGGCACTGCAGCTCCGCGGGGGGAAGGCGGTCCTGGCAGCCTCCCCGGCTCCGGACAAAGAGAAAGGGGAAAGGCTGGGAGGTGAAATGTCCGGTGCTATATCTGGAGGAAGGTTTCAGCATGATCGGGCTCACTTAAATATTAGAAGAAAACTTCTTTCCAGTGAGGGCGACAGAGCCCTGGCACAGGCTGCCCAGGGAGGTTGTGGATTCTCCTTCTCTGGAGATGTTTATAACCCGCCTGAATGAGTTCCTGTGGTTGGACTAGATGATCTTTCGAGGTCACTTCCAATCCCTAATGTTCTGTGATTCTGTGATTCTGTGAAAGGGTATATCTGAGCACGGTGTTGCAAGGTGCCAAGGGCTGGTCGGGGCTGGGGTGGTTTTTGTTTCTTGCAATATAACATGGGAAGCCCTAAGCTGAGACTGTAGCATCTCAAAATCCAGGCCTGAAAGGGTTCATTGTGGGACCCCATGAATAAACCAAAAAATATCCTCCAGAGGAGTGAGGACCCCATGTTACAGAGGATCCCAGTCAGCTAAGAACCGGGTGAAATTAAATGAAAAATCCTCTCCTTTTTTTTCAATCTTGCCAGGGATTGAATTGAGGATGTTTATAAGAAGCCTTATTTTGTAAACTAGGGACTAGGATACCCTTATGTTGTGCTGCAGTTGCTATTTACAGTGGATATTTAAGAAGACATTTTGGTAAGAGACCAAGAGGGGCCAGAGACAGGGGGGTGAAGTTCAAGACCCTGTTCCCAGCTCCCTAGATGACTGGGGTAGACTAGTCCCCCTCTCCAGCCCCTTGTGTCCCTTACCTGTCTCCATTGTGCCCCCTTTGCCGTTCCTGACACACTGGAGCAGTGGCTAGCGTGAAGGGACACCCATCTAGGCACTACCATCGCGCAGATGATAATAGGAATAACGTTAACAGATGGTAGGTTTGAAGGGGAGCCGCTGCCACCGATGCAGGCTGGGGGACAAACATTCCTGCTCTGGCAGCTGGAACAACGGTAGCGCAAATGAAACATGAACAATTTCCTCCCTGCTAGCAAAGAAAATAGCTCCGGGGAGAACCCAGGGAGAATAATCGTCAGCCTCCTCTAGGTATCATGGGAACAGAGGCCATTCAGTAATTCCGAAGTAAACAACAGCTTCTTATTTTTAATACAGAATAAAACCCCCCAGAATCTAAGAGCGGGTACTGTACAGTTGCTGAATTAGCTGCTCTGGTGCCCACCCCCTCCTGACCTTTCACTGAAAATCATTGAAGTGAGGCATGCAGGAGTTTTACTGTAACCAAATTTGGCTCGTAACAGAGGGTGAATCTCTTGTCACAGAACGATGCAGATACGACAAATGCTTCACATTCCTCCTGCTCCTGTCTTCGCAGAAGACGCTGATCACTAGAGCAGTGAAATTCCTTCCAGCCTCAGCCGCTCTCTTGGGACTCAGACAGGTCTCTCTGTCTTCAGAGGCTTTTTTTTTTTCTTTTTCCTTTTAGCCATGGCTAAAATGCTCTGCAGCCATATAACATGTACCCCAGGCCTGTCAATGTGGCCCCAGAAACTTCTGGTAGCAGCAAGTAGGGTTGATACTGACATTCACAGCAATGTACATGGGTTATCTCTGCTGATATCCAAAGAGCTAGACCAATGCAGATCCCCTGTAAACCTCAGTGAAGTCAAAGTCCTGTAAATATTTGCTGTTAATTCATAATAATATACCCATGACTGGTGTTTTTTAGTTCAGTGGGACTATTCCTCGCAGAGTGAACAGTGTCAATCTAGCAGAATAGCTGTACTCAGACTTTGCAGTGGCAGCTAATTATGGATACAAAGGGAATAATAAAAGAATAGACTAGACATACCCCCCTGATGCATTTGCCCAGTTTCCAGTAACGTTCCGTGCCACTGGCACAGTACCTGGCTTTTTGGCTCCTAATATAGGGAATGTCCTTTTACCACCTGAGGAATTCAGTGGGTACTCCTGTCCTCATCCCAGCAGGTACCAGGATTCCCTCCAAGCAGAAGTCTCAAGCTTATGTACAATCATTTTATGCCTTGGGCTCTACTTCACTTATACTTGCAGATTGGCCCGTTAAAGAGGTTTCTCTGAAATACAGAGTTTGTGTATGGATGGTGCAGTAAATATATGGCTACCAGCTTTTCCTATTTGCAGTAACCCACTGAGCAATATGCCTCTGGCTCTGGTATAAGAAAACTGATGAATACAAAACTGCCATGAGCACACACATCATAATGAGCACAGCTGCTGTTTCAAGAAAACAACCCAACCCCCCCCCAAACCCCAACAAAAAAACAAGGTAAGATGTTTCTATGTCCAGCGCATGGAGAGCAATCGTTTTTCATACCCCACAGCTTGGTGCAGACACAGACCAAGGGAAGTTAATGAGGGGCCTTGCTCAGCCCTTATCACCCTTTTTCTTTTCTTTTCTCAGTCCTTGCTCTCCCTCACCTCCACCAGTAAAACCCTGCTCTCATTTCCTCAGACACGGATGCAGCAGAAATAACACAGATAGGAAGCATGTTTTCCTCCACTAGATTACTCACACCCAAGATGATTTCTTCAGCCAGTATCTCTCATCTAACCATAGCACTGGGAAAAACATCAGAAGGAGACACGAAACACAGGTGATCCCTCTAAACCGCTTTTTTTCCTCAATCTGATTCAGGCGGGAGCAAAAAAATCTGCACGTTCCTGTAATGGCAAATAATAACTAGAAAGCCTCTGGCATTTCTGAGAGAAACACCTGAATATATTTTGCCAAGGAGGTTGATTGAACACTGTTGTAGCTTCGTACCCCTTAATTTCTGTCCACAAGGCCTCAAAACTGTCAAGGTCTTAGGAGAGAAAGGAGAGGTGGAGAGCAGGGGGATCTGGCTTGTGATGTGAGCAGCAGCCAAGCTGCCCAGGACTTTGGCACATCTCCTCCCAGTGATGGGGAGGATTTGGTTTCCATAGCAGCAAAGACGTGATTTCCCCCTCACCCCCTTCCTCCCAGGACTTGTATTCCACAATTGCACTGGAGTTATATTTCACCCCAAGGCTTTCATTTTCCTGCTGCATGGTCTCGCCATGCTCCAGCAGGTCTGCCTTTTGCCGACATCGGTTTGGGGGCAAGGAGCAGGGGGGCCCTGGGGATGCCGTGCAAGCATCACTCTCCTGTCTCTCTTCCTTTTAACACTGCTTCACAAAAGACGCAGTGTTCCCTGTCCCCAACTGACTCATCTTCACCGAGGTCCCCCTCTTCCTCGCTTGTCTCCAGCAATCAGCTCACGCATGCCTGGTTTTCCATAACAGAGCGGAGCTCTGTGCAAGTGCCAGGCACCCGCACAAAGCCAGAGCACTGCCCACGGAGGAAATGTCAATACAGGAACGCCAGGCTATTTACAAAACCCTTCTTTATCTTGCAACAGAGATGCATGTAGCTGTGAAAATGGTTGTACCTGCACATACTCAGCTTTTGATTTTATCCACATGAAATGTAGGGAACCTCTTGTTTCTCTTGTTGCAGTGAAGGACTTTTTTTTTTTTTTTTTTTGCCAGCACAGAAGAGAGGAAAAGACACTCAGAAACAGGATGGTGTAGCTGCAAACCACACCAACTATTCTGGGGACTCGTAGGAGGATCTGGAAAGCAGAGCCAATTCATTTTTACAGCCTATCTGTCTTCAAAACAAGTGCTCCTTTAGTTTTACATGTTTGACGTTTGTCTGCTTCAGAACCACCAGATCAAACTCTGTTCCTATTACTACCATAAAACGTCTTCTCCTTCAGCGCAGAGTCAAGTAGAGAGGAGGCTAAATTCTCCCTGATTTTTGGCAGGCTTCCTGAGAGATGAGTGTATGGTATATTGTGCATGTGTGCTGAAGCTACCTGTGCTCCGGGAGACTCCAGCCTATGTATCTGGGGCAGATGCACCTTGAGGAGTCCTGCTGGCAGGCAGGATGGAGGAGCTGGGACTCAGTGCTGGGTGGATGCAGTCCTCAGCTTTTAGATCACAGCTGGCACTGGTCCTACCAGCACAGAGGCTGCCAGGCTGAGCTAAGGCGTACGCTCTTTTGTGCAGGCTAACCATGTAGGGAGCGAAGGATACAGAGCCTGGCACAGCATGGGGCCTTGACCTGTCGTGGATGTCTCAGCCCATCCACTGGCGGGAAGTGCACAGTTTGGTGTCCACTCACACTCAAATACTGGTCAAAACTATTCCCACTGTTCCTACCACCTTGTTCCAGTACTTCAGGCAGGTTAACTTCTCTCTGCCTAAAAGAAAGAGAATACACTTACTGGCATAAAGATGTTTTTACACCACTCAGAGGTGTTATTTATAGGCACTAAAGTTTCTAAGTACCTTGAGAGCAGTGGTTTTATCATTACTTTTAGTAATACTGTTGGAATGATGTTGTGGAAGAGCCCCAAAGGCTGCACTCATGAATCAAGACCTCCTTATGGCAAGTGATGCTGAGATAAATTTGACCACAAAAATCCCATTCATTTCCATATGTCACTGAATTCTCCGCTCATCTTGGAAGAGCCTTTCACTGGAGCGCAACATCTGTTCTGGCTCAGAAAGATAGCAGGAAACATCACATCTTAATTAAAACTGTGTGTACAGTTGTGGTAGACATATCGGTACCTCCTTGAAAAAAAGGAAACTTAATGGCTTTGCTCCCAGGTGCTGACAAGAAATACCTGTTACTCTCCTTGTCCTGGGGAATGCCAAGTCTCTGTTTATCAGTCAAACCAGAATTCAGAGGAAAGGCAATAAAAGGACTCTGCCTTCTCTTGGCAGAGTTGCCCTTGGCTGCAAAAAAAATATCCATACCTTTCACAACCAGCTTGACAAGAAAGTCCCTCTAGATGGCATTTCAGAGGTAACTGATGTAGGTCACATGTTCAGCATGGTATCTACTAGGCAAAGGGACTTACACTCTACCCTTCTTTTCATTACACTGTAAATATCTCTCTAAATATAATGACTCTTTTCAACTATGCACAAATCAGGCCAAACCCATGACATTAGCTATTACCTTCTCAGGCTCACAAATCGACTGTGATGCAAATATCTCTTATTCTCAGTTACCCTTTCTCACAGACCTGGTTGCAGAACTAAACTAGTGATCATCTCACTTGAATATGAATATAAGTGCTTCAAGAATTTATTTTCAGCATTTAACCCTCATTTGGGCACTGTGAGTTTCCAAAAAAGTAGAATTTCATGTAAGAACTCAGTTCTAAAACTTTTTTTTGTTGAGCAAGGCTAAATCCAAATTGGAAACTTCTCAGAGGATGTAGCAGCTCGCTCAAATTGTTAAAACATAACTTTGAGTTAAATTCTATAAAAGGACCTTTGCAGAGCCCTTCAGGATCAGTCATGATATAGATGTAAAAGGTGACTTCACAATAAGTGAAAATATGAGTTTCACTGAGTGGCTGCTGAAGGCTTCCATGGTTCCCACATCCCACCAGATTCCTCTAAGGCCACACAGCCTGTGAGTCCTGGATCCCTATTGCCAAAATACCATTTCAGGAAGTAAAATAGCTGCTGTTTGTCTTATCTGAATGCAGTTGTT
Organism: Todus mexicanus; assembly: GCA_013389965.1. Taxonomy (NCBI): domain Eukaryota; kingdom Metazoa; phylum Chordata; class Aves; order Coraciiformes; family Todidae; genus Todus; species Todus mexicanus. Next base: position 2,890 of record WEIS01019607.1, on the reverse strand, counting down.
TGCCATGTAGTTGCCCACGTCTGACTCAGGTGGCTTAGATGTTTTTTGTAGCCGATGGAAAGAAACAGGCCCTTCTAGTTGCAACTTCTCAGACCTAGAGAGATTAGGATGAAAATGAGGGTCACCCAGCTTCTCTCTGCTGACTATAAAGGAGGTCTTAGTTGATTAAATCAAGTGAAAATATCAGGTTTTCATCTGTCTGAAATCAAGGAGACACAAAATTATTTAGGCCAGTCTGAACCTCCAAAGCCCTACTCAGAGCAACGCTAACTTCAAAATTAGATCAGGCTGCTGAAGTCCTTGTTCAACTGAGTTTTGAAATATCCATGGTTGGAGATGTCACTGCCACCCCGGGCAACACCTTCATGGGAAGGGAAAAAAAAAATCCTTACATGCAATGACAATTTCCCTTGATGTAACTGTTAACTGCTGCCCCTTGTCTCTTTACCACGCTGCATAAGATCCTTTCACTCAGCGTTAGTCTGGTTCTGTCTTTCTCTATAATCCTCCATTAGGGAGGGCTATAAAGGCAGGAGTAAATCTCATCCTTGGTTCCCTGGTCATGGGGCAAAGATCATCTGCAGATTCTTTGAAACCTCAGAAAACCCCAAGATGTTTCCGGTTAAGTACTGCATGCTCAAAGGCTGGGATTTCCCAGAAAAGCTTTTTTACTCCATCAGAAAATGAATATCCAGCACTAGTGCTGAAGTGGGAAGATTTATACTAGGCCACTAATTTATTTTCTATTTTGGGTTCATCCTTCCTTTGATACCTGAGCTGGATTTACACCTCTTGGTATAATCTGATGTTGGTACAAACATGTGTTTTGCTGCTGGAGGTAGAGCACAAAGGCTCTCCCACAACCAGGATAAAACTCTTCCCTTGTAGGTCTTTCAAGCTATATAAAGCACAGCATAACTGATTACAAAGCAGATAGAGCACATAGGTCACAACTGCAATGCTATGTGACTGTGTAATTAATCCTGTGAATGTACTTAGGTTTTGTATTGATTAGTTCCTTTTCTTTTCCTCTTCTTGCAGTTTTGGGATCTCCTTGTTGTTTTAAAGAAAACTAATAAACTAATGAAACCAATGCAAACCTCATCCAATTTTATTCCTGTTTCTGTTGGATAATTTAGTATGGTAAGTCATACTTAACATACTTAGTATGTAAGTCAACTCTAAAAGATAAATAGAAAAAACCCTATATTCAATCAGTTTTTGTTTTATTATGGATGGTGTTTGCATAAATGCTGACCATAATTAAGAGTTCATTCTGGAGCTGTTGTGCCTTTGCTGAAGGCAAATGAATGATGGCATAGCCTCATATTCAGGAAAGTCCAGAATTGCAAAAGTGAAGTGGATAGAATTAATCAAAAATTCAGAAGCTGAATGATTTGTGTCCTTGTGAAAGCCTAGGCAGATCATTTCATAGGATTTTATTTTTAAAAGAAAATAGAGGCTGCATAAATATGTAAATGAGACATCCAAGAATGAGCAAGCTGGAGAAATATTATTGCTATTTATCTGGCTGGCCTGAGAGATATATATATTAATGACAAAAAAAAAATAATCTCAGAGTGGTACATGGCTCTTGTGTGCATTTTTAAACACAGATGCATAGCTGGAAGCGTGTGTCTGTGCATGTAAATAAGTGATAAAAATATGGATGGAAGTATATGCATTCAAATGAGTTGGCATCTCTATTCAAAGAGCAGAGAAATCTGTATGTTCCTTTAATCTGTACGATTTCCCTTAAATTCCAGGAATCTTTTTTCCTGAAATTGTCTGCATATTCTCGAGCACAAAACAAACTCTTCTTAGATATCAGAGACTTTAAACTTCATTGCTGTTTTACATCTCCCTGGAAGTGTTCAAGGCCAGGTTGGATGAGGTCTTGAGCAACCTGGTCTAGTGGTAGGTGTCTCTGACCATGGCAGGGGGGTTAGAACTAGATGATCTTGAAGATCACTTCCAACCCAAACAATTCTATCATTTTCTGCCAGTAATGTAATTTTTCCTCCCAAAATATTTCCCATGTGAGACTTTCATATACTGATCTTACTACCAGATTCTTCCATAACAATACTAATGTTTGTTTTCATTAATTACTTGTATTAAGAAACTACAGTAGTTACTATGGAGTAGAGTTTGGCCTCTTGAAGGTGTCTCCCCCTATATACTGATGAAATTATAGATTTTCCAGATTGAGCTCACAGAAGCACTCTTCAAAATCCCTATCTAATTCCCAGTGGCTTGAATTGTACCATCAACATCACCAGTGAAAACCAGTATCAACTTAATTTATATCAGATATGCTGAGAAAAATTAGAAATTAATACTAGATAACAGAGAATGAAGACTGCAATGCACATCATAAAAGAAAGAAATAGCAAGAGAGAGGCTATAGATTTCTTTGTAGTTGCTTGCTGGTAAAAATGAGCACTTCAAAGATGTTAAGGAAATGTAACAGAATGATGTGCTTGAGTTCCTGGTAAAGAAAGGTCAGAACCACTGGCAATACTCAACTGTGAATAAAATTTTGTACTTGTTACTGTCAGTTCTGCAGATCAAAATGTGAAAACAGGAACATGTACAAAACCTTGACACATGTACAGGGACATTGAAGGACTAAGTGGTCTAATTTGTCCTAGATAGGAATGCTGAAGACATTATAAAATGAAGACGGAAGAAACATTGGAGTACTTGACTCTCAAACAAAGAAGTACATTGAATTAGAAGCTAAATATTGATTTAGATGTGCAGGTGACAGGCAATGAAGGAAGCTTCTTTCATAGCTTTAACAGTAAGAAACAATTTCCCAAGTAGTTCCAGTGCAGCAGTCCTACAGTGCAACTGATAAATCAGGGTAAGCTTTTATCAGAATCTC
>WEIS01019606.1:0-20926 GCA_013389965.1 Todus mexicanus | reverse complement strand
CCCCCCCCGGGAGGCCGTGGGTGGATGCGCGGTGCTGCTGGAAGGGGTGGGGGGCTCTAAAGGGGTGGTGGCAAAGCAGGGCCCCCCCCTAGTGCTGGCAGGTCTTGGGGTGATTGGCTCTGTGCTCCTCAGGAGGTGATGGGGCAGCTCGGGTACCACAGCAGCATCTTCTCCTGCATCCCTGAGTCGCCATCCCTCAGCCTGGGGTCAGGGTGGAGAGTTAATGCCCAGGCCTGGGGGCTGGTCGCCTCTTAGTTCTGACCTCTTAGGTCTGCCCTGCAGCTTCAGGATCCGCTCTTCAGGGAAGCAAAACTCCTCCGGAGCTGCTCGTCCGTCCTGCCCAGGTGTGGAGCGAGCCCAGCGCCGTGGAGCTGTCGCTCGCACCCCCCGATACCCTTCATGGGCTCTCAAAAACAAGCGGCTCGTGTGCGTGTGGTCTCTTAGCAAGATGAGACACGGAGTGACATCGCCACTGGATAAGTCCTGGTTTCTTACTCGAGCAAGGCCAGGGTACCTGCTGTGATTTTGGGGTGTGCGGATCACCTCTCCCGCTCCTGAGCGGTGCCGACACCGACGGTCCGCAGAGCCGCGCCCCTGGGGATGTCCTCCTGCGAGCTCAAAGCAAGAGCAGTTGACCCGGACCGACCCAGCGGGGTGTATTTTGGAGCTGCTGGGAAGAAGCTCTGCTCTTTGGAGCTGCCCCTGAGCAGATGACTGACAAAGTAATGAACGGGAGGGTGCCCCTGCCTGAAAAAGCCTTGTCCGAGGGCTACGCTCGGCTGCGGTACAGGGACACGTCTCTGCTCATCTGGCAGCAGCAGCAGCAGAAACTGGAGTCGGCTCCCCCCAACACTTACCTGAGCCGGAGTCGGAGTATGTGGTACTCGCAGTACGGCAACGAAGCCATCCTGGTGCGGGACAAAAACAAGCTGGATGTCTCCAGGGACACGGGGCAATCGAAGTTTTGTACTATCATGTAATTGCGGTGGGGTGTGCAGCAGGAAGCCTCAGGTGGAGACGAACCAGATTCGCGTTGAGCCGAGGGGAGATGGGTTTGCGCCATTCTCACGACAGACCTCAAGCCGTGCGGTGTACGGGATGGGCCAGGAAGGTTGTTTGAAGTTGACGTTTGTTTTTGTTGTTGGTAGCATCAGGTTTTGCATGTCATTGAGTGTGTGTAACAACCCCAGATTCGCTCGGGAGCTCCCGAGCCTGCTGCCCAGCATCTTGGCAGGGTCCGTGCTTGGGCCATGTGTCGCTTGTAAGTGGCTTGTGTCCCGTGAGCAACACCCGCTGGCACTTGGGAACCAACCCCAGCAGCACTTTTCCTTGCTAGCCCTTACGCGTTGCCAAAGCTCTGCGAACACCCACGGCAGAGGTGAGCGCAGATCCCTTCCCGAGGTTTGAGGAAGGTGATCTGCAAAACTTCTCGGCCGTTACGTGTTCTGTGCGCCCTGTCTCCCTGGAATTACCGCCCTGGAAGTGGCCTCTTAAAAGCAGCTAATGAAGTGATTTGTTACGGAGGGAAAGAACGTCCGGAGAGTTTCATCTGAGCCTTCGGAAGAGCTGGCAGGAAAGGTGCGGTGCTGCTCGTCCCGTGCAGAGCGTAGAGTCCTCTCCGATGCCGCAGTCTGGTATCGTGGAAATGACAGACAGGGCTTCTGGAGTCCCTTCATGCAGGTAGATCTCCAGCCCCCGCTTTGGGAATGGGACACTGAGTGAACCACCTGAAAGGCAGGGACAGGAAGGCACCAGGGAGAAAGCTCCTGTAAATAAATACACACATCACTTGCTAAGAGACGTAAGGAAACTCCTACACAGAACGTACCTGCCCCCAGAGCTTGGTTACAGAAGGAAACCAGCGACTGGTGGTTGCTTGGCACCTGCGTTTTAATGCATGCAGCCCCTTCTAATTCGGGTTGGAGAGGAAATTTGGTGCATGCATGTTTATAAAGTTGTGTCTGGGAGCGTTTGGTTCAACTAACTGAAGGATTTTAGGAGGCAAAAGTGTTCCAGTTGCACTTCTGGGGAACAGAGGCTGTTTTCAGGTTGTTCCCTTGACAAGATCAAGCTGAGCAACCCGACCCAGCAAGCACCTAACCCAAGCAGTACCACTTCCAGAGGTCTCATTACGTGCCCAGGGTTCAGGATTAAAGTATAACCCCGGGCTTAAATCACAGCGTCCCTCTATGCCCTGCCTAGACCACCCTGCAGCCCCGTGTGCCGAATCCAGCCGCGCTTACCTCTAGGCTTAACTTCGAGCAGATCAGTATTTGATGTTGACTTCAGGATGGATTATTTGCCTGCCTGAAATTAGGCGCCGTCACTACTTCTGTGGTATTTACCTAAAGCTTTTTTTGCATTTCCCCCCCACCAAGCACTTTATTTATTTATTTTTTTAAAATACGGTGAAGAAGTATCTCTTCCACCTCTCCCGTGTGGGTTAAATGCTACGACACACACCCTCGAGCTTGCTGAACGTACCCGTTTTCACATCAGACGGCAGAGGTTGGACGCACTCAGCCCTGGGCCGTAGCACGTGTATGCGCTGCAAACCGTAGGCAGCTCATTTTTTGTTTGGTTTCTTTTTTTAAATACTATTTATGCATGTGTTGATGTTTGGTACCGTGCGTGTGTGCTCATAAAATTCAACCTGCTGACGGACCCCAGCGCTTCGCAGACCCGTGCGTCTGCGCTGCACGCTCAGAGTCCTCTTGATCTTGCCAGGAGTAGCTCTGGGTGGGAAATAGTTGGGTGACTAAATGGTTCTCAGCTGGGGAAATAAAGCATTGGACAAGACTCACAAAACTAGCGAGACTTGGGGAGCTGCCGGCAGCAAAGCTCCTGTATCAGCATGAAGGGGGAGCACAGCCAGGGATGTGTGACCCACCCAGGGCTCGTCTGGAGATGCGACACCCACCCGGGGCTGCCCTTCTTAGTTGAGCAAGGGTGTGATGATCTATACAAAGGTGCAGGAGGCTGGGCCAAGAGCTCCCCTGAAAACTGCAGGTGGAAGCGAGCAGGAGAGGTGGGTTCAGGGCCTGTCCAGCAGCCCAGAGGAGCATGTGAACTCCAGGAGTTTAACAGCACATCCCCAACACCAGCTGTTTGTTTTCATTATTTTTCTTATAGAAAAAAAACCCTACATAGATTTTTTTTTTTTCCTTTAACTTAATTTTGGGTATAATCAGTCTCTTTTTGTTCATGTGGCTGGTAAACCAAAATTCAGTTCTTTGAAGAGTGTTAATTGGACTACACAAAAATAACAAGATAGATGCATAAATCCTTCCAGGATTGAGGCTGGACAGGACAGTAGAGGAAGAGCGTGACCCTGACTCTGTTATTTTTCCATCTTAGTGTGTCCTTATTAGTCACAGCAGGTTTGTGGAGTGGCTGCTCGGAGCATTTCTGTAACCAGTTGTGGCGTGTTGATGCACTTGTTCAAAATGCTGTTGTAGCCTCTTGGATAAAATGCATTAAAATGAGTTGAATGCACCGTGGGGAGCAGCTGTTTCTCTTCTGCACATTGCTCATCCTGGCACACGTAGGAATCAGAGCTGTTATCACTCCCCCTCCCCACCTGGGCAGAGAGGGGAAGCTCAGCAGAGGCAGTTCATCCCAGTTGGGAATTGCCTCAGTTACTGGTGGTGCTGTGGGGAAGCTCCCTCTCTTGTCACACTTTACCTGAGAGGGATGATGCTCCTCCAGCTTTCCAAGCTCAACAGCCTTGTTAAGTCTTGGTGATGGTTTCAGGGATGAGGACAACCCCTACGGCTACAGATAGTGGTATAAGCCAAACCTTAGCTGGGTTGTGCCTGTCCTCAACCTCCTCCATGCTGTAAGAATCAGCGCTGCTTGAAGTAACTCACCAGTAAACACTGAAGAAAACAGCCTCCTGTGGGGCTCAGGGGAGATTTTTAAAGGGTAGGTTGAACAAACATCTCCTTTGGGGGTACCACCGATACCACACAGCTACACTCACACAGCAGCTACAGCAAAACAGGTTTGCTGAAACCTTCGAGAGATCGTGGCTCTTAAACCTGGTGAGCAGGAACAGTTAGAGAAAGATTAACCCTGGGGAAGCCTGGCTGCTATAACCTCACCTTATAAATAAACCATCACGCATGCGTCCCAGAACCCTCGCAGCAGAACCAACCTGGCTGCTCTCCAGCAACCAAAATAGATTTTGGCCACCGCACAGTAATGTCAAGACTCTGCTGTCGCTAAGACCAGCTATGCTGGGTCACCTCCTTTTCCCAGCTGTGTCTTCCATGTCCCAGTCACTCCAGGCTCGCTGAGCTGCAGGGCGAGCACTGGCGGGGGGAGCAGGCGCTGCTGCCAGTGCTGGTGAGACAATCCCTCTGGATCCTTCAGGTCCTGGTGGCTTGAAAGCATGCCGCATTAAACCTGGGTGAGACATCCATCTCCTCTTTTCAGCTCAATTCATCTCAATCCGATGCAATTCTCACATTATCTAAGACCCCTTCAGATTGTCAGGCCCTACGAAAAGTCACAGAATTATTGAGGCTGGAAAAGACCTCTGAGCTCATCGAGTCCAGCCTATGACCTAACACCACCACATCAGCTAAATCATTGCATTAAGTGCAGCATCCAAGCTTTTCTTAAACACCTCCAGGGACGGTGACTCCACCACCTCCCTGGGCAGCCCATTCCAGTGTTTTATCCCCCTTTCTGTGCGGAACAGCTTCTGAATATTCAACCTAAACCTGCCCTGGTGCAGCTTCAGGCCGTGCCCTCTCGTTCTGTCACTAAGGACTGTGCCCCAGCCTTGCCCCCAGCTCCGCAAGCAGTTTGCCCCATCGCTCCATCAGCACTACCAGCAGGACTTTCAAAATCACCTCCAAATGATTTCCACACTCCTGACACAGGGGCTCTGTAGATTTGCACCTGGCTCTCCGGAACGCTGCTCACCCGAGTGCTCGGTCTGAGCCCTCCAGGTTATCGATGCGACCAAGAGCAACACCTGTAAGAGGAGACGAGGGAAAGGGAGAGGAGAGGGGAAAACACGGGATCAAACTGCACACACAAAACAATTTTTCTTTTTATTATGAAAACAAAACAAATGCCCCAGGACCAGGGTCCATGATTACCAGTAACATCAAAGATTACTTCCTAACTCTTTTTTTTTTTTAACTCTGTTGTGTTTGAGGCCAGCAATTTGCAATAAACAAGCTAAAACTACTTACATTGACTCATTTCTTTTCAGTAACTGACATTTACAGGAATATACTAGAAATGGCACTAAAAAGTTTTTAAGAAAAAGAGTTACGGTAAATTTTGCATGCACATCATACAGAAAAGTAACAATTTCTTTTTTTAAATATTAAAAAAAAATAAACAACAAAAAAAAAAAATACAACAACAAATCTTTCTGGATGGGTTATGCCAGTATCGGGGGTAAGTTCTAAGTGGCCTGTGTCAAATGCTAGCTGGTGGTTTATTCATTTATTCATTTTAAAAACGCCATTTAAAAAGATATGCAAATACCATTTCGTTAAAAAAATGCATCTCGTTGTTTTACAAGCAAGATAACGCCGCTACCGCAATGAATCCTCGCCCTAAATTCACCGTCAGCGATGCAGAGCCTGCCCTACGCGTAAGCTCGAGTGGCAACTGCTCCTGTTCGAGAACATGTCTTTTTAAAAACCAGTACTAAAAAAGTCGTGGGGTTAGGTTTAGGTTAGGTTTAGGTTGTCATGCCCCGAGCCCTTCCCCTTAACTCCAACCCCGGCTTTAAAAAAAAAACCAAAACCCAAACCATCATTCCTTTCAAAATAAGGAAAAATAATAATTAAAAACTGGGCTAGACAGTCCCCAAAAGAGAGAAAGAACTAGATTAGGTAACTGCAGTTGGCTTCTACCACCTAGAGAACATGAGAAGAGGCGTCGCTGGGAACTAAGTCGCGTATCTACACGCACACACGCGTCACGTGTGTGGGGAGGGGCTGCGTGTGCAGCTGTAACACACACACACAAACACCCCTCCAACAGTGCGATAGTCCTGAAAGATCAGCTCTACAGTTACAAACCCTGTCGGTAGGAAAAAAAAAGGTTTAAAAATCGCCTCGATACAAAACTGAAATGCTTTTGTACAGGCAACATTTGGTTAGCAGAAAACTGTCGTAGGCGACAGGTTCCTTCAGAGGGTGGCTCAGGGCTGAGCCCCCGGGACGTGGATTTCCCTCTGGTCCCACTGAGCCTACGTGGGATGGAGCTGACTTTACAATCAGCGAGAGTTGAACAAAGTTTTTCAAGGTGCAGTAAATGCTGGTTGGTTGATACTAGGTCTGGTCAGATATTGTTTTGTCCAAACAGGAATTCGCCATAAAAAACCCCCCCACAACCCAGAACACAGTTTCAGCAAAACTCTTTGTGTGTAGGTATACATAGGAAATCGTACTGATTTCAGCGAAGCTTCCCCTGGAAAACAAAGTCAAACTTTGTTTCTTCAAGAAAAATTGTACCATAAAAATGTCTTTTAATTCTGAAGTTTAAAAACGCTACTTCGAATAAGTTTGATCATTTCAAAGTTGCTTCATGACATCTGTCCTGACATGTCATGCAATACGAACTCAGTTAAAGAAATGCTCTGTTGTTTCCAACTCATCAAGGGCTGCTGCTACTTACTACGGACTGAAAATATCTTCTTTCCTGGAGACACTCTGAGCTGCAGATACAAGAGGCACCACTACTGGCATGCCGGGAAATAACGAGCACTACAAACCACACGAAAATGGAAAAGTGTTAAGAATAACATATTGAAATGAAGAGTCACCAATTTCTTTCCTGAAACGAAGGTCGTGCCCAAACAGATTTCTCCTGGGAACTGCCATTTCCTAGAGAACACCTTGCCATGAAACCCAACATTTCCCACTAAACGGTAGCCCGAGTGGCAGTTGGGTAGATGAAAGGTAAGGAGGTGGTTCTTCATATTCCATGGTGGCTTTGGTTGCTTGTTCTCCTTGCAAATCCCCAAGCCAGGACGTGTTTGCCAACTAAAATAGGGACGCTCCTCCAGCGCTGCAGACAGTCCCAGACCAGGCCCCCTTCCATCGCTTCAGGCTTGGTCCCCAACCCTTTGGGTCTAACCTGTTCACCGATTTCGGTGGGACAGAGCTGTGTGTCCTAGAAGAACGTCTGGCCGTGGTCAGCAGAGCTGTCCCTGATGCTGGAGAATGGTGGGACGCTGCAGGGTCAGGTCTCCAGGCTTTGCGTGGTGGCGATGCTGGCAAGGAGTGGGTATCTCCACAGGGGAGCGACCACCAGGTTACAGCAACAGCGTAGCTCAAGGGAACGCACGCAGGAAAAGGTTTCAAGCCGAGAAAACTGGGAGCTTGTTTATCCAAGTTGTCAAGGTACTGAATCGGGTGTAACTGCTTGAATCGAAATACTAGTTGGTTTTGGTAACGCAAGTCTCAGACAATAGGAGAAACACAGATGAAAACCAACCCTGCTAAAAGAACCCAACAAACTACGCTCTTAATTAGGTGTATATTACACTTCCTCATAGAAAACTCTGAAAATATATTACTAAGGATCTGCCTAGGGGAAGATTTTTTTTGTACGGGCAGAATTTAAAATAACATAGGAACTAAAAATAACTCCATTGTTAATGGAAAAATCATTAGTTTCAGTAAGAATCGGAATACTCTAGCTCATCCACCTTCAAATATTACGGGGAACTATCTGCAAAGGGTTGAGAGCCTCCTGCCACCTCTCCAAGCACCCTGGTGATTGCAAAACAAGCAGAGGATGCCCAGCAACTTATAGGAAGAACTCGGTGCCTCAGAGCAACACAGCGTCACTCTCAGGCCTTTGAAAAAACCAGGAATTCTTTTCTACACCGAAGAGAGGAGAGCATTACTGCTACTAACCAGGTGAGACACGGACAGAGGCACGTCAGCGGTAGACACGTGTGTGAACACTCTGAAACGCTGACCTTTGGAAGATGGATTCTTAGAGACAGATGCGCAGGTGTCTAGCGAATAAAACCTCAGCTGACGGGCAGCGAGTGTCAGGTAGCTGAGCCTGGATGCAGCGAGAAGTGCAAACCATGGAGTGCTAGTAACAGGCTGGTCCCACACCTCCCAGCGAAGGGACATCCCCAGACACCACCCAGCTCAGCATGTCATCTCCTGTCCCAGCTCCCGGAGGCTGAGCGTGCAGTGAAAAACGCCTGCTGGGGCTGAGGAGTCCTCCAGAGCCACTAACCTACGTGGAAAGTAAAAAGCTGGTGCAATCTGCACCATGGGGCATCTGGCAAACCACTACTAGAACCACAGAAGGAGGAATTTTAGGGCTACCCCAGAGCTGAGAGGCAGCCTTAGGGGCTGCTGCCAGGAGAGGGAAAGGCATAACATTCTGTTAAACTCTGTATATTTTTTTTTTTCTTTACAATAAAAAGTTAAGAATTTACAATAAATTTCTGCCCTTCAGGTTACAAATTTTATATAATTATAGAACTGGTGTTTTCCTAAAATTGGATTATAAAAAAAATAAATCCCACTGTTCTACAAAAAAAGAGAAAGAAAGAAAGAGAGGGAAAAGGACCTCTGGAAATATTACTGAGAAAATAACAACGTGCTGCATCAAGAAACTGTATCTACCTGTATGTTTCCAAAATCTGTACAAAATCAGGAGAAAAGCGGCTGGGGTGAAAAGAGAAAAAAGGAGGAAAACAAATAATAATAACAATAATAATTAAAAAATGAACACACCAAACACGACAGAGCACCAGACACACGGGAACTGGACTGTAGCACCTGTAGGTGTAAAGTCCAACGTATTTAAATAAAGTCTCAGGTTCTTAGTCACTTAGTTGCTGGTTTCTGTTGTTCGTTTGTGTGTTGAATCTGGTTGAAACCCCATGAAAAGCCCGCATTTCTGCTGCTCTGCGTCACGCACCTTTGCTTTTTGATTACTTAATTACGCTTTAAATGACTAATGGTGGTTAATAAATAAAGTACCTGTATATACATGAAATTAGGGACAGTGAAGAGAGAGTGTATTGCAGCAGTGCAGGTCAAAACCTTAGGCTGGACTCAAAAAATTGCAAGCCTTAAAAAAAAAAAATGTTGCTTTTCTTTTTTTTTTTTTTTTTTTAATCCCTCTCCTCTATTTTCTTTTTTTGAGGTAAGAATTTCAGTGCCTGGAAACCTGCACCCTGCACGACACAGAAGCTACATTCCCTTTCTAAGAGCTCACTACTGAAACAATAAGGAGAGAGGAGAGGGGGGGGGAAATATAAGCAACAAGAAACCCAAATGCACACAACATCCCTCTCTGATTCCCCTGCCAGCTCAGCCTCAGCTGGAGCTCAAGTGCTCCGTTATTTTAAGCCCAGACTGAGGTGCTTGTCATGGAGAAAATACTTAAGCACGTGTCTAATAAGGAGCACATGACTTGCCTTGGTCACTCTGCAGGGGTCACTCCGAGGTCCAGCTGAGAACTTCCAGCCAAAAAACTGTTTTCAATTAAATGAAAACTTTCACAGAGAGTGTCCATTTCCTGGAAATTATCTATCTGATGTTAAAAATAACATTCCCAAGAAACCTGAGCGTCCCCTCGCTCCCTTCTTCCCAACGCATCTCCAAGAAAGACGAAAAATGCGAGCGGAAAAAAACCCCACCAAACAAGAAATGCAACCACTTCTATTGCTCATGTGCTTAAAGTTAAAATTCATGCTTAAATACCTTCCTGAACAGGTGCCTATGCCTCTAGAAGATTAAAAAAAACCAAAAAGCATGTTAGCAATCCACAGTACATGAGAAATTTTTTTTCTTGTGGTTTTTGTTTGATTTTATGTAAAAAGATGATAGCGTCTGACATTTTCATCACACTGTAGACTTAGAGATTAAGAATACTAGTGCTAGGAACAAATACACCAACTAGTTCAAAGCTAACATCTTTCAGATACAGTACCATTTTACAGAGATTTCTTTTTAAAAAAGAGGGGGTTTTTTTACCTTGTATGAGCCAGGCAGGCTTATTAAAAGAGAACATTCTGGGGAGAGGGAAGGGGCAGGAGGGAAGTGTACTATAAACCTCGCAGAATTTCTATTTATCTCCTGCTAAGAGTTCAGAGTTCTTCCATTTTCATCCAATCTTCTTCTTCAGTTAAAATGTATTTTAGAGACTTTATGCAAAGGGAACTATTTGTCATAAAGTCTAGTCACACTCACACACGCACACGCAAAGATCTTTGACCTATTAAAAGAGCGACCCCCAAAAAAATGGAAGATACCTTTTATAACACTGAATTAAAAAATAATAATAATTAAAAAAAAAAGTCAGTGAAAGAGAGCGAGGGCGGGGGGGAAAAACCTGACCACCGTGGAATAAGAGCAGTATTTTAAGGAGAGAAAGGAACACTGCAGAGCATCGGTGAGGGTGATGTCCATTTTGTGTTTTGTGTCCAAGTGTCCGTAATTCATTCTGAATCGCTGCTGTCTGAGCTGGAGCCGCTGGAGCTGCTGCTCCCGGACTCGGAGGAGCTGCTGCTGCTGAGCCGAGAAGGGCCTCCCGAGGGAGTGGAGCCGGATTTCTCTGCGGGGAAGAAGACGGCAATGTGGTTACTTGCAAGGAAATGAAATAAAGAAGGTTCTGCGTGGGGGTTTGGGCTTCATTTAATCCCACAATGGAGAAAAATCATCTGTTAGATGCTGCGCCGTACTGGTCTGTACACACAGTCCTGCACACGCTAACATGGAGAAGATCCTCCCTCCCTCCAAAGGATGAGTTGCCTCCAAGACATCTCACATTTACCACCCAGGAGAGCTTCTATTCAGACAGGGACCAAAGCAGTCCCCACACTGTAGCTCAGTGCCCACCAGTAACTCGCTGTGTCCTGACAGCAGTGACCAGCTGGGGTTAACAGTCTCAGAGACAGACCCAAGGCCACAAGAAGGCAGTGAGTGGTTTTGCCTCAGCGAGGAAGCCCGTCTAGACACACAGCTCATCGGTAGCTTATTGGTAGCACAAAAGCCATTACCTTTCTTTGCAGGTTTCTTGTTGTTGTTTAGCTGCCCGCTGACGTCCTGTAACCGCTTTTCGAGTTCTTTCTTCTTTTCCTGAGCTAACTCTTCTTTTGACTTCGCTGCTTGCTTTTTTCCACTCGCAGCTGTGGAGGAGGAAGGCACAATTTCTGAAACTGCACCGTTGCGGGCGAAAGAAGAGCTGACATCACTATTTTACAGGGCACGTAAATCTCTGCAGCCACCCGGCAGTGACTGCACAGCAACTACACAGCCCAGATCGAGGACAACGCATGAAGGTGTCTAGATCATCCAATCTCCATCATCCTGTAACGTGCACTTTTTAAGAGAGATCTTCTGGAAAGTATTTTAGGAGACAGAAATATGCATGTAATAACCTTGTCGTTACTGGTTACTTACCAGCCAGTTTTATGGTCAATAGTTACACATTTTGTTATTAGAGAATTTGCTACATGGGTTTTCTGCCCTGTAAAATAAAGTGTCCTGTTAAAGGCTGTCAGAAGGAAGCATATCCCATTAAAACTTTGGTTACCTCACGCAAGAATCTAACGTGTTCTACGTTGGTTTAAATATTAAACAAAACAAAAAGGACATTAAAATCCAACTGAGGTAAAAGCTGGCAGAAAACAGGCACGTAGCTGCATCAGGATGGAAATGGTGAGATGTACCAGCAATACTCATGTTCTGGAGCAGAAATATCCCCTCAAAGGAAGGGTAATTGAACACAGGTGTCAGAACCCAGGCCAGATATTTTGCCTGATCCAGCAAGGAAATACCTACTTTTCTGTGCACTGCTTCAAAGCAGTGAGTTAAAAAAAGAAACCTGGAAAGCACAGTCCTAAGAGGGTGTGTCCCTGAACACCAAGCACTGCAACAGACAGCACAAGAGGGCATACCAGTCTCAGAGGAGCAGACATCTGAGGTTCTGTGCTACTCTACGCTCTGGTTCCAAAATAAAAGGATGCTTCTTGTCCCTAACCACTCGGGAAAAGCTTTTCCTGAGCTATTCCAACAGTGAAGGACTCGACATAAAAATACATCAAAGCAGATTATTAAAAAGCAAAAAGAAGGGTCAAAGCCTGAGCTTTGCTTTGGCCTACCTGAAGATCCTGTGGTGAAGAAATGGAAGTGCTTTGCAAGAGTTGAGTATAACCCAACAGCCACTCACAACAGGACGACTCTCTCTTAACGGACAAGCAGGACAGAGCCAGGACCACTTAGATGTGTGACCCTACGGCTATTCAGCTGGAGCTAAACTCTAAAGGGGCCACAACAACTCACTCTGCATGAGGCACAGAAAAGAATCTGTCCCATGTGGAACCAAACACTCAGCAGTGCATGAATATTAATCCTCTGGTCTGATAGGGACTTGGGGCAATGTGGTGTCAGGCATCTAGGAAGAACAGTTTTGGGGTGAATATCCGACATGGACAACCCAGAATCCATAGGTTGCCCAGGTAGCGTTCTCTAAGTTCTTTATTCCCTTGATATTTAGGATCCCAACCATTCTTTTTGTTACGCAGAATCACAGAAATTCCTAGACTGGAAAAGCCCTTTAAGATCATCTAGAGCAATCACTCACCTAACACTGAGAAGACCTCAACTAAACCCTATCCCTCAGCACCATGTCTATGTTTCCTTCCTAATTAGATGCTAAACTATTCAGGCTAAGAAACTGATCCTTCCAGATGTGTGCACATAACACCTAAACACAACGAGCCTGAAACCTTTATAGTGCCTTCTAGATTGTAGATAAGTAATTAAAGGTGTCACATGGGTCTTGTAGAGGAACACAATAGTCTCCTAGTTCTCCACAGCATGACATCACGGGAAGAAAGAAGAGAAGAAAATACTTTTCCTGTACATTTTCATGGGAGAAAAGAATCTCTAAAAAACCCATCATCACATACCCAACAGCTGGATAAGAGAATCCCAACACACATGCCCTGACTCCAAAGCTGAGGCCAGGAGCTGGTGGGGGAACGTGTGCCCCAGGAGGTAACTTACAAAACGGTTTCCTTTGTTTTTTCTGTAAACAAGATTTCACGTATCTCTCCAGTTCTCGTAAAGTTGTGGGCTTCAACGTTTCAAAATCTATTTCTATTTCGTCAGGATTGGAGTCTCTGAGGGAAGGTTCCCGTGACTGGATGATGTGCACCACCCTGCCCAGCTTCTCCCCGGGCAGGCGGTTGATGTCCAAGCTGAGCTGCCGTTTCTCATCATAGGTCATGGGCAGACCTTCCTCCTCCTCGTCTGAATCGTAGGTTGCAGACGCCTGTTTGCCTCCTTTCTTGGGCTGCCTGGGAGAGTTGGCAAGCATGGAAACATTCATGGGTATACAGAATCAATGAGACCTTGTTTTTCTACCCCTCCTTGTAACAAATATCCCAATGCTCTTGGCTTTGAACCTCTAGCCAGAAAGCCTGAACAGTACAACTGCTGAAAAAGTTCAGAAATAAGAGATTAGCTGTTCTTCTGTTATACTCCAGCCCTGCAAGGCAGGACAACAAGCCCATGCAGCAGCAGGGGGGCGGCCAAGAAATGGCACGTTCTTGTTGGCTGCCGAAAAAGCAGAAAGCAAAACCTTATCTGAGAGCAATCAAGCAGGGATTCCAAGGGAGATGGACAGTAGAAATATGATGGTTCCACTGCCAGCTCTAACTTAAAGAGTCCCTGGAGATGTCTGGGAATGGGGAAACAATTCAACAGCAAATTAACTGCTCTGAAAACTGAGCTTCAAGAATGCAACGGGGACAAGGAGGACAGAAGAACTGGGCTGGAAGCTCCTGGCGTTCCCCTCAAAGCAACCTGCAGAAGGCAGGTTCTCACCTGTTAGCCGTGGTTGTGCTGTTCGCTTTCTTAGCTGGAGCTTTTTTTTGTTGGGTTTGTTTTGGAGGTTGAGCCACCTTGGGTTTCTTCTCCTCCTCAACTTTTACTTTGTGCTTTTCTTTTTCCTTCTCTTTATCTTTCTTCTTCTTCTCTTTTTCCTTCTTCTCTTTTTTTTTCTTTGGTTTGTTCACTGGCGCTTGTGACAGTGCAGCCAGCTGCTCATGCACAGCCTTTAGCTGGGGGAGAACAGCGAAAAAATTAATCAGGCTTCAAGGCAAGATAACTGATGCTTCCACATACCCTTCCTCGACATCCCAAGTAGATCAGTGATCAAACAGTCCAGTGACTGAACTCAGGAGGCTTTGCTTGAAGGTATTTTAAAAATGCAGCGCGAGTACACAGAAACTGACTCCAATTAAAGCCTCATTCTTGTTTTCTAGGGGCAAATAAAAATTAAGCTTAACAGCTCCATCTAGAGCGCTGACAACCTGGCTTCTGGAATCCCAGGTTCACTTCCTGGCTCTCTTCCTAGCTTGCTTTGAGACACTGCAGAAGGTATTTTATTAATCTTTGTTGTATTACAGTAGCACATGTAAGCTCTGCAGCATCTGGCACTGTACATCTGCAGAAGAAAGGTCATGGCTCAAGCATTTGCAACCACAACAGTCAAGACAGGTCACTTCTACTGATGGGACACAGGGGGACAATATCTCTACAGAAAGTTTCTGAGAGATTTCACTATGCCTGAGTTTTCATACAAAATAAGTGTCTTTGCTCTTCTTCCCAGATCCCTGCTAGTGTGAGCATCTTCATTCACACTCTGGGATCCCAGAAGGAATCCCATCGCTGCCTCAAGAGGATTTTTAAGGGCAAAATCAAACCCTTCCTCCTGCTACTCCTTTTCCACTGCACAGACACAGCCTGGCTGTTGCAATACCTGCTCCTGGAGCTCCGCCAGCCGAGTCGCTCGCTCTTCTTCCGAGTCCGAGCTATCCGAGTCGGAAGAGCTCTCCTCGCTGCTGTGACTGCTCTCTGTGCTTTTGCTCACCACTGGTGCTGTAGGTGGAGGTGGAGGGGGGGCCTCTGCAGGCTCGTCGGGCATTTTCGCGAACCTCATCTCAAAGACGTCCTACAAAAAGGGGAAATGCTGGTGAACAAAAGGAACCTCACCCACGAAGACACACTCTGGCCTTTTAAACACACCGGACACCCCGCCATGGGTCTGGGTCTTACTGCACTAGACAAGGTGCTGGAGGAATAAATAATGTACAGATGGGCACATACCATCTGTAAGCCTAAGAAAATTATCTCATTACTTTACACACCAATGATTATAACATTTTAGGAGCAGTCCATGGCTTTGGGCCATGCCACGTGAAGAGCACAATGGCTCTGCAGCACAGAACGTGGCTCTCAGCAAGGGCTGGAGGAATCAGGGACTCTCCCTTCTTGGTGCCAAGAGCAGATCCATGCTTGGATCTCTGAATTGACACCTTGTAGATGAACCAAACATACTCTGGAAGACCAATTTGCCAACACCTTTACCTGGAGCTTCCTGGCCATCGCTACCACTTCGTGGTCTGGAGGATTGTACTTGTAACAATTAGAGAACATTAACCGAATATCTGCGGCAAAACCTTGTGCATCCTGGTATTCCCGACTGTCCATTTTTTTCTGCAAACAAACAAGCCAAAGAGAAAAGGGGGAGAAAAAGCCATAAACAGAAGGCATTTGTAGCAACTGCATGGAGGACACGTGCGTGCGTCTTGGAGCCAGCTCAGAACGGCCTCAAAAATCACATTTGTCTACGGGAAGAGTAGTTTGATCTGGCTTATTGGTTCCTAAATAACACTCACGAGTCTCTGCTTTTTAAAACAAGGCAACACCAGACAAGCAGAGAGACTGATATTGCTCCGTAACAGTTTAAACACTTAAAGATTCTAAATGTGGGTTGTTTTTTCCTAAGTAGGATTATATAATACTATCAGGGTCCACATTCTGTCAGAAAATAGTCATTCAGAAAAAGGATTTTCTGGATCAGAAACTAATATAAACAAGGATCACAGATGGGAATGGCAAGAGGCAACAACCAACTAAGCTACAGTTCCAGGAGTACCTTAAGCATGTAATTACTATGTGCTGCTTGGGTATATTTGCCTCTTCAATTTGTAAGGACAGAAAAATCATCACCGTCCAACTCTGCCTTCCTGCTAACACAGGGCATGAATTTCATGATCCCTACAGCAAGACAGACGTTTACAGTTAAACTTCAACACCTACTCTTGATTTAAAAGTCCAGCTGATAGAAAATGGACACAGAAATCACCCTTTATGAACCTACTCATAATGGCATCTCCTAGCGCAGCGAGGATAAGTATCAGGAGCTAAATATTTGCACCTCATTCCTTTCTCTTCTTTTTCAGCTCTCGCTTTTGTCCGTTCATCTTCCTGTTTGAAACGGAGTGACTTGGGTTTACAGAACAGTTTACAGTCTTCTAGAACTTAATTGATTTTATGCATATATTACTACTACGTACAAAACCCTAGCTCCAATTACTCCTACCGGAAAAGCAGCGAATACTAGATTTCATTTGCATTTAAAAGACCTGGGTTTAAAGAAATTCTCTATTTGCCAAGTGCTCGCAGGCCTCCCTTTTGTGTGTCTTGTGCACCTGTATCCCCAGGAAGGGAAGGGGCTGCCTGGCAGACAAGCTCTAAATGTGGCTGGGGAAGATCCATCCCCGCTTAGGGGCTGTAACCCACACTGGAAGCCTTAACAGAAGCAAAATTTGTTTATTAGAAGCTGCAGATATTTCATTGCTACACGTTAGACTTTATAACCATCTTGAAACACCAAAACGAGTCCTAAAACTGCCTTTGTTCCAAGCAGGGCAGAATTTCACTCCCAGGAATGCAGGTTCAGAGGGACCTGCACGCAGGATGGTGATGCTCCTGCAGCCTCTCTGCGGCAAGGTCACACCCACTCAGCTGAGAAGGTGGTGACCTCTGGCAGGGAGCACATCAGAGTACATAAGCGACCCTGCTTTGAGCAGGAGGCAGCCCTCCTGACCAACCTAAGCTACCCAGTAGCTTGTGATTCAAGCCATGTGGCTGGACCTCCGAGCTAGTGGAGAAGAGCAACTCCAATGCAAAGGGAAGCCAGCAGACCTTGACAGCAAGTCATGAATTAAAACAACACACAAGGATTAAGCTGGGACTACACGGGATTAGCCAAGGGAATGTGAAAGGCACCACAAACGCAGCTACCTTTTTGTCACCTGGGTATTTAGACAATCCCAGACATCGCTTTGTGTGGCAGCAAAACACCCCTGGTGTGCTAGCAAAAGCCAGCAGAAATACCTTCACTTCCTGGACACGGAAGAAAGTCTCACCTTCACCAACACCAGTTCCAACGGCTGGCTCACAAGCAGAAGATGGGAACTAGAAAAACCATGGCTTTGCTCCATGATTTAGGAGGGATTCAGAAAACCTCCCAGTCTACTGGGAAAAACACCTTGAAGATTGGACCATAACTAAGCTAAGCTCTCGAAGAGCCACGTACGAACCACACAAGCATCACGTTATTTCCTCCCCGCGCACCAGGCGATCATCATATTCCGGTTGGAATTGCTCGGTGTAAGCCTATCTGAACCACACATGGTGCCAACAAGGAGGCAGGCAGCAGTTTCTGGAAATGTGATCCTATCAATCGAATCCTACGAAATACAGCACCTCTTCTTCTCAGAGCACTAGATAATCCTAAGGACACAAGTTTAAATAGCTGGACTGTCCACAAAGAGGAGAGGAGAGGAGAGGATGCCATCGTACGGTCTGCTTTGCAGGGCAGAAAAAAAAAAGATGCCCCAAGTTATGGGGGGAAAAAAAAGGAGAGGGGAAGGAAACAAAATATAAAAATATCCAGATGATATCCAAACAGGTTCCATTTTCCACCCTTACCCCGTCCCCCTCCCCCAGAAGGAGCCAGTCCTCTGAAACTAGAGGGCTGCGACACCCTGCGAAAGAGGTGCTAAATGTAGACGTACTTTCACAGTACTGAGATCCATGGGGTGTTTGATTATATCGTGATAGTCATGTAATTCCAAGGCCTCTGCATCAACAGGCTTGTAAAAGGGCCACGCATAGGCTGCATGCTTCTTGGAGAGCATCTCCTTGAGAATGCTGTCACAGTACTTGAGGTGCTCAGAGAGTTTGCCCTTCTTCCCTGCGTGCTGAGGGACCTCTCCATCTTCAAGGTCTTTCTTTGGTGGTTTGATGGGCCGGCCGCCGCTCTCCCTTCGAGCGATGATTTTGGCCTGCTTGGGGTCCGAGAGGGGCGTGGGCGACTCGCTTCGGCTGGCAGTGATCGCGGAGGTGGTGGGGGTGGTCGTGTCTGCTTTCCGCTTCACTCCCTTTTTCTGAAACAGTAGATGGAGAGGCCTCATGAGCACGTGCCCGGCTCTCGTGCTACACCAGCAGAAACCCATCACAGCTCATCCTCACTTCTGAGCTCTACCTGCCCTCTGACAGAAAACACAGTTACTGGGATAAACGGGACTTGTGACCAGAGGCTTCAACACACAGTTCAGTGACTACGACACGATGTGTTACTACACGTCACCTGAGCCACAGTAACCAGCCATTTGCACGTCTCCAACCCAACCCCAAACACGATGCAAAATGTGTTAGCTCTACGTATTTCACCGAGATTGAAACCAAGGACTCTTACCTCACGTTTGCCAAGGGAAAGGAGTGCGCCCAGTCGATTACTGCAGCTCAGCTGATGCATCGTGACTTAGTAAGTGTCAGTAACTTAACCACATGTCTGAGTCCCCAGTGGCAGGATCAGGCTCTAAGTTCTGAACCAAAGCATATTAATCACCAAAGACCCATGAGCCCTCGCTCCCTTGTATTTAGTGGGTGTGCTAAAGTCAATTTGCTTACTACGGACAAGAGCAAGAATTTAATGATTCTGCCTTAAGCAAATAAAACCTCTCTCACATAAATTCGAGCTGTGTCTGTCCAGCCAGCTCTCTTGTGCTCCTATGAAGGATTTATTTCTCTGAGGAGAGAGAGAGAAAGGAGGGGAAAAAAGTTCCTTAGGGAAATCTAAGGGAAATCTTAAGTAAATCCCAAGCAGAATTATTTTTTGCAGTGTGTATTTTGCAAACTCACTCCTGGTTTCATCCTTGAGTTTGAAAATTAAATTCATTCTCAGAGGCAAGTTACTCGGACAGAAACTGAAGTGCGAGACAAGCTTCTGAGGAAGACAGAAGCTGCAGGAAGACGTGACTTACAATCTCTCCAATAATTTCCAAATTACAGGGTTAAATAAGCAAAATATTCTGTGGCTCTGCTGGTCCACGCAACCTCAGGTTAAAGAACAACATTGGTGTAGTGAATTCCCCAGGTTAGAAGAAACCCCAGTTTCCTCTCAGCTGTGCTTTCATCATTTTTAAAGCGACACACAGCTTGCTAGGAAAATTCCAATAATTTAGAGCAACATTTTCATTTACCCATGAATTCACACAGCAAATCGCAAAGCACCGATGACAACTCCCAGGAGATTACTCAGCAAGGAAGACAGAACTAATGCACCCAAAACCTGCAGGCAATATCAGTCTCCTCCAACTGGAGGGACAGGCTTGTCCTGAACTGGTTTATGGCAGAGGGGAACATTCCTAGTGCCAGACTCTACAAACCTTAAAGGAATAGTCCCAGAAAAATCAGGGGAAAAAAAAATGAGGGAAGCCTCCAAGAGCCCTCTGGTTCATGGAGCATCATCACTGGGTAGGGCTATGGTCAGGGGACAGCTTGTAACAGAGCTGGAGCAATTAGTTGACATCACCTCAGACGGGATGCGGTAAAACTGGCAAAACTTTTCTCCAGTCTCCCCAACTGACAGCAAACACTTGCCCAAGCCCACCCCAAAGGGACAGCGATGGCCAGAGAGGCAAGGAATCCAATGTGAAGAGAAGGAATGGACATAACCAGCAGCACTGCTCAGTGAGATTGCTTTCTGAAGAGGAAGGGGTTGGGTTCTCTATTTACCTTGACGACCGGTGGCGTAGGAGGCACCACGGGCATTATCGGAGCAGCAGGCGGAGGGGGAGCAGCGGCGGGAGGGGCAGTGACAGGCGGGACGTTAGCGGTGATGGTTGGCACAGGGGTGGCAGCAATGACGGGTGTCTGAGACACGGCTGGAGGGACGCTCTGGAACGGGGCCGGCGGGGAGACGGAAGACACGGCCACTGCTTGCTGCGCTCCTTTCGAACGACAAAGTGAAAAGGCACTGCAATGTATCCATGGTTACAAGTGATGACGAGACACCGGGAAGAAAGTGACGCTGGTGTTGCTGGATTGGGTAATAAGGGGCTTGGCAAAAGGCTCCCAGTCCAGGGCCATAGGAAGAGCACGAAGGACATTGATTTCCTTGGTGCTGTTACCCAGGGGTCAACAAAAACTGAGAAATCACTGACCTAAGTCCTTGTACCACGAGCTTTAAGCCAGCCACATGCAACCAAAATACTTCCAAGCTTTGCAGACGGGATGTGTGTTGCTCTGGGACAGTCTTCATCCCTCTGATGCTCTCAGGGCTACTCTGTGCTCAACAAACTAGCAAGAGTTCAAGGAGAGGCAACGGAAGGAGACGGCTCGTTTGGACATTCCTCAATTCGAGAGTGTTTTTACTATGCAGGACTAATGGTAACAACCACTCCCCCGCAGCCAGCTGAACGCCCAAGAGCTCCACGCACTTCAGATTTGCCACAAGTTATACAACAAAAGAAACAATGTTGGGAGCAGAGCCCAAGTCTCCTGATAGCCAGGCAAATCTCTCTTGCACTAGACCTGCCTACTAGTGTAAAGTTAAAGGGAACAAATCAAGAAGACAAATGGAAGAGTACTGGTACTCTGGGTATGTCTTCATTAGTATTTTACCATAATAAAATACTAAAGAGACACATCATCACAAATTTCTCTGAGCTTGGATGAAGCTGTAGCATCATTTGGCACCTGAGATGCGGGAAAACAAAGAGGAACAGTTGACTTTCCCAGAGCAACAATTAAGACTTTGTTTAGAGAGG
>WEIS01019592.1:0-19235 GCA_013389965.1 Todus mexicanus | reverse complement strand
AGACCTGGCTGGCAACAGCTCAGGACTCTCTGCTCCTCTTTTCCAAGGCACTGGCTGCAAAGCCTCCTTAAATAAAATGCCCCAAATGCAAATGTGAAGGCTTCTTGCTTGTGTGCTTGGCTCAGGCTCAGAGGCAGATGGGAAGGAATAGCTGCAGGTACAGTCAGGTCTGTGTCCTTACCAGACTGGCTCTCCTCCGGGCTCTCCACAGATGAGGGTTTAGGAATTGCATCTGACTCGTGTCTGTTCTTTGTCTTCCTCAGCGTGAACCCTTTCCTTATGTCGGCTAGCAGCGCGTCAATGACGCACACCTCCTCCTGTTTCATCACCCCCTTCTTAACTGGGAGAGAGAGAGAGACAAATGGGTGTTAAATCTGCCCATGAGATGGGGCAGGAGACTTGGCAGTGATGCTCTTGCTTGCGGTGGGCACTGCCGTCCCAGTACAAGCAACCACTGGGCAAAAGCAAAGCACTGATGCCAGGCCTGGGAGCAGCAGCATGTCCTGGCTAAAGTCAAAGGGTTTACCCCAAAGTCTGGGTGCTACAGGCTGATACCAGTGGCACCAGTTCTGCCTGGACTTGTACCATGACCTTGAAATGCCTCCCGTTGCTATTTCTGTTGGTGGGGGCCTTTTGTTTGGAGGGAGAGGAATGGAGGGAAAATAATCTTGAATTTTCTTTTTTCTCAGCTTCTTTCAATTGTACTTTTCAGTTGTGCTTTTCATTTTCATCCAGAGAAAGGCAGATTTAAGTTATCTGCAAAATTTCTGGGGTGTCAGTAGTCTGTAGTAATGAGAGATGATTCAAGGGTATACAGGGATTTTAGAAGGAGGAGAAGTCAAATGTTTCTTGTTAGATCTGGGCTTCAAAAGTTATGTTTAGAAACTGAAAAAGTTAGATTTTTTTTTTCTCTGCTGTTCAGTCAGCAAACCTAAAATTAACTTCTCTGCCCAGCTGCAACTGTGAAAAGCCAATTCTTAGCTAAGGCTGGAAGGCACCTAAAAGCCTTTAAGTCAGCCAGCACTTTGAAACCCACAAAATAAATTACCACTACTTGTCCATTAAAGCAGGACCAGTAAAGAGCTCTGATCGGTTCCACCTCTCTTTTTTGAAGCTCTTTCAGATACTCACTGACTTTTCCATTTTCTCCCTTCTGTCTCTTCCCCTCTTCCTCTTCCAGCTGTTTCTTCCTCTTCTCTGCTTTGGCAGCTTGCTCCTTTCTGTCCTTGTTTTCCTGCAAGGAGATAAGATGGGCATGCAAAGGTTGGCTAAATGTTTGCTAGAAAAGACGATGAAAAGAAAGGAGATCTGCAGAGGGTTGCAAAGCAGGAAGAGAAATTCTGGCCCTATCCTGTGCAATAAATTGTGGCCATGGGCATAAGGGCTGTCTTGCCAAGAGGGTGAGAGGGAGACTGCTGGCTTGGTCAGGACTCTCCCACATGCCAGAAGGAGGTGGCAGTGGTGATCTGCCTAACACAGCTACCTACCAGTGTGCAGATCTTCTGCCTGATCTTTAGCTGAGGCAAGTGGAAGTTAGGGAAGCCACAATTTCCTCCAAATGATGGTTTTACTCCACATTCCCTTTCTGAGGCTGTTTGCTCAAGTTGGAGTACAGGGTTAAGTTTTATAAGCCCCTTCCTCTAAGACTTATATGCTTGACTCCAAAGCATCTTTGTGACTCTGTAGCTAAGGTTGCACCAAAATCACAAATCACCAGGGTCTGGGCCAGGCCAGGAGCAGCAGCACTGCGTGAGGATGCAGAGGAGTAGGGATCAGATACCTCCTCATTGGGTGACCTCATGCCAAGTACCGAAAGGAGGAGGCTGTAACCAGCATCTTCCACCCACCAGATTCAGGTGTTTCTCCCACCTCTGTCTGCCAGAGTGGAGGCACACACCAGTACTAGGGATGCTCAGTCATCATGTGGGGACACCAACCTTCAGGGCTCGGAGGAAGAGATCTCTGAAGGTCTTCATGGTGCTAAATATGTCCTCTAAAGACAACTTGCTTGGGTCTTCACAGAGATAATGTGCAAGTTCTTCTCTCTTCCTTTCAATGGTTTCAAATTCTTCTTCCAGCTTTCTGGAGGCATCAATGCTATCCTAAAATGCATTTAATATACGCAGTAAAACACTATCCAGAGGATAATGAGTGAAGTGCACTTAAAAAAAGAAAAAGGATGTCAGTGTAAGACCTTGGAACAGGACTCCAGGCTCTGGCTTTTAACTTGCAGCAGAGCTTATAAAGTAGGAAGAAACTAAGATTTGCAGATGATCCTTGCTCCCAGTAACTGTGCCAAGCCAGTTTACAGGAATGACTTGAGTGATATATGGAAAGCTCAATGCAAAGCTTAATCCCTAGAAAAGGGCTTTACTCTGGTGATCCTGTCCTGGTTCTGACTGGGATAGAGTTAATTTTCTTTCCAGTAGCTGGTACAGTCCTCTATTTTGGATTTAATGTGAGAACAATGTTGATAACACACTGATGTTTTAGTTGTCGCTAAGCAGCACTTATCGAGTTAAGGCTTTTCCAGTTTCCCATGTTCTGCCAACGGCAGGTGCACAAGAAGCCGGGAGGGAGCATGGCCAGGAGAGCTGACCTGAACTACCCAAAGGGATATTCCATACCATACAAAGTCATGTCCAGTATATAAACTGGGGGAAGCTGGCTGCGAGGGGAGGATTGCTGCTTGAACATCGGTCAGCAAGTGGAGGAGAGGGCTTGAGTTTTATTTCTCCCTCTTTCTGTTATATTCCAATTGTTATTATATTTTATTTCAATTTATTTATTAAACTGTTATTGCAACTCATGACTTNTTTCCAGTTTCCCATGTTCTGCCAACGGCAGGTGCACAAGAAGCCGGGAGGGAGCATGGCCAGGAGAGCTGACCTGAACTACCCAAAGGGATATTCCATACCATACAAAGTCATGTCCAGTATATAAACTGGGGGAAGCTGGCTGCGAGGGGAGGATTGCTGCTTGAACATCGGTCAGCAAGTGGAGGAGAGGGCTTGAGTTTTATTTCTCCCTCTTTCTGTTATATTCCAATTGTTATTATATTTTATTTCAATTTATTTATTAAACTGTTATTGCAACTCATGACTTTCCCACTGGGAGGGGGGAGCAGTGAGTGAGCAGCTGCATGGTGCTTAGTTGCTGGCTGGGGTTAAACCACAACAGATCCACACAAAGGGTGAACATCTTCACTCCCAGTGAGGAGTCACACAACAGAGCGGAGAGAGCAGTTGAGGGAGGGGCCTTAAGAAATAGCCTTACCAAAGGTATCTAGGCTTTGGCTGAAGCTGGCAAAAAGACACCAGTGGGTTGTGTGGCATTGCATTCCAAATGTGAGAGCATGTCTCGTGGCAGTATTTTCCACCCTCTCATGAGCCTCCTCAGCTGCACATGTACTGCGCACTGCCTCTGTGTGTGTAATGGGGAAGATACAAGGGAGCTCCATTACTGACCTGGATAGGTTTCTCATACTGTTGTTTCACATCGTCGCTTGATGATAAGACTTTTCTCTGAAGCTCCAGCAACTTCTTTAAATTGGTGCCAGACTCCGTGCGTATAATATCAAGATTAATTCTGAAATCACACAGAAGCCCCCCATTAGTTGACACTCCAGCACCTCACACTGACCAAAGAATGGGCAGGTCTGGGCTGGCGGTTTGGCTCTTGCTCTGTTTCCCACCACTTCACTGAACTAAAATCTGTGCTCTGAACTCTCTCCCGAGTCCGAGCTCATGGAAAACAGGTTCCCTCCACAGCATTTATGGAAAGGCTGACAGGTGTACCTACAACTTTGTGTTGAGTAGATGAATGTCAAAAAAAGCCCACCCACTGAAAGGACTGTTCTCCATCCCAGAGCCTGGCATTGGCTCACTTTCCCTGGTTGAAGGCACTTCAGAAATGCTTCTAGGTAGTTTGCCTTCACAAGCTCCTGCTACCACAACGGCAGTGCAGATTTTGGAAGGGCTTGGGAGGTGGCATTAACTGAACGCTCTGCAAAATTCAGCTCTAAGTGTTGCCAGATGTAGTAGAACTATTATATATTAAAGAGGTTTCAACATTCATCACCAAATCTTCCAGTTAAAAGTAAATAAGATGTCATCTTGTTAATGTACTGTACCAGCTGCGTGTATCCTAATTTCTGGTACATTATTGATGTGTATGGGATTTATTTTTGTTTTTAATTTGAAGGAAGTGACACATAATTTTTACCCTGCTGCTTTTGAAACGTATTCAAGATCCTTTGGCAGTTCCAGTAGGTCTGTGTGGCTGTTTTCTACTTCCTGAAGTGGAAGAGAGAAAGAAGTGTTACTTGCTGTATGGTAGGAGATGAGAGAGGAAGCTGAGGGCAAGAGACATGGAAAGAAATGCCCGGGAAAGACGCCTGTGCCATGTCCTGATGCTGCCCTGCCACTGCAGTTTGCTTTGCCTTGCAGAGCCCAACTGCATTCAAAACAGGACAGGACATTCAGAGAGCAAAGGCGTTGCTCCCAGGCTATAAAAACATACAAGAGGGCTGAACGCTGAGAAATACTCATAGTTCAAAGCAAAGTTGACCTGCTGCTGAGCTCTTCTTCTACCCTCTTCTGAGACACCTACTCTTGACCATGGGAGGAGGCAGGACTGTGGTTTGATGCAGTCTGACACTTCCTATGGCCCCAGGAGGTTATCAAAAGAGCTTGAATCTTATTTACATATTTTACTTTCAAGGCTGTGCTTGCTGAAGCTACTGCCAGCTAAAGCAGGACTTGAACATGCATGAATGGAGGTACCTTGATGAAGGTGGCTGAGAAGAGCATGGAGCAAAAAAGAGAAAACAGCATTGCAGGGAATAAGCAAACCATGGGGGCTTGGAAAGGAGTGTGAAAAGCTCGAGCATAATCTGGTGCAAATGGTAGAGGCTGTGGAAAAGCAGAACGGCTGAATGGGTATAGACCAGCCAGGATAGCAGGGGCAGTCATATTCTGTGTGGTTTGCAGCTGATGATGTGCAGACTGCACACATAGGAAAAAGGAAGTTCCAGCCATTGCGGAGAAGGATTGCTGGAGGAAAGCAGAACAAGTCTTAAAATAAGGAGTTTCCTGAGTAGTGCCCACAAACAGCCTCCATCAGCCCAAGTGATTCAAATGCTCCCAACTTGTGACACCCTGCAGCTAGGCAGGGATATGAGCGTGTGGAGTAGAATAAATGATTCTTCCATGATAAAATCCTCCCCCTTCCCTATGATCCAGGACTTGGCAGTGGTACCTCCAGAATATGATGGAGCAGCGTAATGCGGGTTTGGTTGGCTTTGGTTTCTGTTAGTTTGAGTAAAGTGCTGATTTTAAACCCATCGGCATCACCTGTGTGGCTTCCCTACGAGACAGAAAGAAAGCAGATGTAACTCCTACCTAAAGGAGATCATCCACATACCGTAGTGAGGGGAAGGCAAGACAAAAGAAGCCCTTACGTAGTTCAGAAAGTTTCCAACTTTCAGAATCAGTTGACAAAAGAGTGGCAGGCGATGACTGTTCAGAAGATCTGAAAAACACAAAGGAATTTTAAACAAAAGCCTCTGTTACACAAGAACATTTCCTAAACTGCATAGAAATTGGGATTCTGAATTCCACCAAGCCCCGTCTGACATTTCATTTTGGCAGTCCAATGGCCCAACCTGCAGAGAAACTGATTCTACATAGATTCCATTCCATGAGTGGCACAAGTTTCTGGCTGGCCTGCATTTCTTTCTTTCTTTACATCTGGTCTCTCATTCCAAATGAAAATAACCTGGAATTGGACCCTCCTCACTAGCAGCCATCAACTTGCTGCCTTCCTTGGAAATACTCTGATTTACCCTGGCATGGGTGAGGGGAACTGGACTGCAATTTTAATCCTGCAGACTCCATTCAACTGTGCAGTTAAGCCAGCTCTGACAGCCCTGTGATTGGCTGCAGCTGCTAAACCCAGACATACCCTGTTCTTGGTCTCGCATGGTGGAGGTGATTATCAGGGCATGAAGGGTAGAGTCCTGTCCTTGCTCTTATGACAGTGTGCTGCAGTGGTGTGCTTTCTGAAGTACCCAACTTTGAGGCAGGACAACTTTTTTTGGGGAAGCTTCAATTTATCCCAGCAGTCAGCTGTAAAGCCAGCTGGAGAAACCCCTGGCAGGAGTTGGGGAAACTGGCTGTGTAGGACAGGTGGCACTTGACAGTGCCAAGATGAGCATCCCTCTCTCATTGGAGTGGGACTTGAGGTTTCTGCCATAGGAAGCCAAAACCTACTGCATAATCTCTCCATTTCTATCTCCATCTCCAAGCACAAAACATTTGAGCATTAGCAATTTATAGGCAAAATAACAAAGTTTTTCTTCTGGTTCCATATGTAGGCAGGGAAAAACTAAACCATCACTACTTTCTGGGGAAGTTTGGAGTGCTTTTCTGACAGCAGAGAAAATTGCTGTGTAATGGTCTTAATGTGGCAAATAATGATGGATGAATTAGTTGTTACATCACTAGCTCTGCTGTCTAAATCCAGCTCCTTTCAAAGGGCTGATGAGCTTTCAGTGCTTCACCATTTAAATTGTTTCAGAGGAACACATCTTCTGCAGGAAAAAGAGAGCTGGGGGAAAATGATCTCTGAAGCAATTAAAGGCTTTGACTATCAGAGGAGACACCTAAAGCTGCATCCTGTATTCTGCAGTGAACCAGTGAACGGACTGCAGGGGAATTTTTGGGGGCTTAGCAATATCATTGCAGAGCTCCAGGGGAGCTTTGTGGGTTTAAAGCTTCCTGTCATAAATAAGAATGAGAAATAAGGTCAGGATGTTTACCTTCGCAGGCTCTCCGGATGGCTTCAGCTTTTGGCTGAATCATGTCCAGCACAACGGTGGTCTCCTCACAGATCAGCATACATTCGATGCGCAGCTGGTAGCTAAGGACAGAGATTGATTCAAAGCTTAAAGGCACTGTCATCTTGGCCACCACCAGTGGCTCTCTTCCCCACATGACTGGTAAGTCTGGCAACCTCATAACATCACTGTTAACCACATCTGCATTGAAACAAGTGTCTGTGGGTTGTTGAGACAAGGGGCTACTGCTTGCCTTGGGGACCAGTGAAAACATAGTTTCTGCTGGAGGGACTGTGATCAGTGAAGAGAAGACTGACCATTGTTCCCTCTTTGTGGCATTGCATTTGGCACTGCCTTTCAGTAAGTTACGGGGCCTCCTTGGGCAGATCTGACCCTGAGTCTGGACCAGCTTTTGCTACATCAGAGGGAGAGGAGATGCTGGAGCAGCACCAGGCCTTCATCTAAGTGTAAAGGGGAAAGTGATGACTCTAAGGTGGAAGGGGGAATCTACTAGCTACATCCGTCAATGTCTATCTGTGAAGGTCCTATAAAGAAACTTAAACTTCCCAGAGGTAAACCAAGAAAAAGAGTGGGTTAAGTTCATGACCAACACCCTTACCTGGGAATCTGAAGGAGGAGAAGATAAAATTGATCTGCGTTTGCTAGCTTTGATTTATCTTCTTTGAAGCCCTTCAGGTTTTCTATCTAATGAGAAATAGAGAATCAAAACTGCAGGACTGCACTGTGTGTTCAGCTCTGTGAACTAAGGGTACCTTTTTTTCTTCTGACCTCATGCTTTTCAGGCAGCAGCTTCAGCAACTGCTTCAGAACCTCCACATCGAACTTGGTTCGGTCTCCATTCTGGACCATGGCAGCCACCTCTTCATTGGAGCTGCAGGGAGGAGAAGCAGAGTCAGTTGTCACCCAAAGACCCCTCTTCCACAACCACGTTACCTAGACATGTATCTGTGCAAGCACTCCGTACTTGCCCTAGAAAGAGCCACAATAACCCAAGAGGAATGATATGTCCCCTTGATCAACTTAGAATCAGGATCTGGATCCCTGCTATGCCGCAGATTTTTTTTTTGGCCCTCATCAAATGACTCAAGGCCAATAGGTCAATCCTGCAACTCTGATCTCTGTCTCTGGGCATTTGATTACTGTAAGAGAAAATTTAATTCCAAATTTCTCCATTGGCCCTGTTTTGAGGACGGATTTGACCTCCAGAAGTGTCTCACAACCTCAGTTACCCTAAGAGCCTGTGCCACAATTTTATCTGTAATATGGAGATGTAACACCTTTGTCAAAATACGGGGATGTTGTATGGAGAAACATAATTAAATACCTAAGCTCAGTATTTTAAAGTCAGTGCAGGAGAAATGTTCAGGTGTTTCAGTAACACCAACCACCAAAGCGCACCGGCTGGCATAGATTTCATGATGACCTTCCAGATACTACACAAAACCTGCTCAAAGTTTTGTCAGCTCTCACGAAAATTGGCCATATCTTACCATTTAAATTGCTTCAAAAATATGTTCAAATTGAGACTTTTCTTGGAGTCCAAAAATGTGATCTTCATTAAAGAAAAAGAAGATATCTCGTATTAGATGAGCTGGCTGCAGTGATCTTTATTCAAAAGAACGAGAGGGACCTCCTCACCTCCTTCGGTTCTGCCTTCACTGGTGCGGCTGTTTTCTCTTTGGGAGTTGGTTGTGGAAAGCAAAACAGCTGCTCTATGCTTGTGTAGTTGGGCTCTATAGTCTCCTCGCTGCTGCTGCTCACGGAAGCCCACATTGAATGACCTTCTGAAAAAAGACAAGGTGTTCAGACTGGCTACAGGGACAGCTGCAAGCTCTTGGCTTTTGGGGCAATGTGAGTTGCTAAAAAGGACAGTTCTTGAAGAGACAGGCAGGATCCAATGGGCCTGAAGAGTAATGAAAACTGGTGCTTTATCCCAAGATGGGTGAGGGGATGCAACAATGCGCACACAGAGGCTGTACAGCCCCATCCCTCCCTGCATAATTGCATTCTCCTCCACGATAAGCAGACTGTGGCCATTTCTTTTCTAGTCTCATGGCTGATGTTACTTTTGCTTCCTCACATGCTTCCTTGAATAATGCTGACTATAGGACTGCTTGAATTAATTCCCACTGCACTTTCTAAAACATCTTTTAAAAAAATAAAATCACCTAAATATGCCTTAGGAGTCTGAAATAATCCTAAAAACTAACTGCTTCTGTGACTGAAAGCACGCCTTATTTAGACCTCACCTATGCTGACTTCCATGTAGTGGATGTGTTGCTTGTCTAGGACAAAGCTGACCTTGCCTGTCCTGGCTTCTTCTCACATTTCATGCTTCTCTTTGGATCCTCTAGGACAGGGAAATGTAACCCAAAACTCAAGAGACAAGTCAAGCATTCTCACAGCTCTCCAATTCTTTCAATGTCCTTCTCGACTGTGATGGGCTCCTTACCCTCACTCTTCCTCATGACTTAAATACAAGCATAGATGAACTGGGGAACGTAAGCCTGGGGAACCCAGATCAGAGCATGTTGAGAACTCAAGCCTAAGGCATGTCATGATGGATTCGGAAAATATTCCCATCCCTTCCCCTTCTTTTAATTTCAAAATACTATAGTTATAAACAAACTATTCAAAACTACTGATTTGGCTGGAATGGTTATTATATTCATAGTTCCATGCTACTTTTATTAGTTAAAGCTCCCCAGATCAGATGTCATGCAAATCAGGGAAGTTCTGTATCTAAATGGAGCCATCCACATTTGGCAAACTCAAAGATAGCGTCTCCTCCCCTCTGTCACTCCTATAGCAGCAGTGACTTCATGACAGAAGCACTCACCTCTCACCACGTTGGAGGGCAGCTTCTGCCAGTTCAGCTTCTTCATTCTCAATGTTGGTGTCTTCACCGTCTTACGGGGAGGCCTGCCCGAGCCAAGAGGGCAGCTGAACTGGGAGGCCACCACAGCTTCTATATGATCTCCTGCNAGGTGGTGGGGGTGGAGGTGGTGGGTTGGGAGCAGCATTAGGTAGAGGGTTAGGTGTCTCTGGCAAAGCAGAGCAGGCTGTGAGCTGGCAGGATGAGATGTTCTTTTCATTGGCAGGTGGCCCTGAGGGAGTTGCTGGTGTCTTAGAAGGGTTTGATGATCCCGCCGCTCTCCGAGCTGCACGTGCACACGGCTCTAGCTCAGCCTGGATACCTCCACCTGCATTCCCAGTTGGGCGGTTTTCAGCTCGCTTTTGCTTGTTTGGATGTTTCTTGACTGAAAGCAGCCTCTCAATGACTTCTTCAACTGTGTTCCCTTGGACTAGAGAAATAAGTCAGGGTCAAAGAAGGGGATGTGGCCCAAAGGTTGGTTCATGCTATTCAACCCTCAGCAAGCAGCAGATCTGGAGCCACAGAGCCCACTCCCTGGTGTCATGTCACACACCTGCACTTTTAGCTTCCAGGCAATTTCCTTCCAATGGCCCTGGCCTACAAAAACTATTTTGAGTATGCCTGCCAGCAAGACTAGCCAGCATCAGCAGCAGGATGCCAGCAAGGACATATTCCACTGACTTCAATGACCCAAAGCTCAGGTCTCAACCATTAAAACAAGACTGCGAATCCTGAGTCCACTGCTAAATGTGGCCAGCTCTCACTGGTATCCACATGGCTGGGGCTTTGAGTCAAGTTGTAACCCTGTGCAGAAGCTGTAGGTTTGTCCCAGCTTTTATTCAGCACTTAGCAAGTTCCACAGATTATTTTCTGCATATCTGAGAAGGACTTTTGTGGGCTGTGGATGGGATAAAGGAAAACCAGGGGAGAGTGCAAGGCTGGATGGATATGTCATCCTTACTGTCATTTGCGAGCAGAAGGGCTCTGTTCACTACTGCGTCCAAGGTCTCCCACAGTAGGAGGCTGGAGTGATGAGATGGTTCCAAGTGCAGCAGGCTCTGGAGGATGGACAGCAGCTGGATAGAGACTGGAGAGCGGCTCACCTAGAAGACAGGGCAGCTTTCCATCACAGCAAGGCTGGTTCCAAGCAAAGTGTGTTACCTTTGCCATTCCATGACTTTGCACCCCACCTGTGGGCCTACTTACTTTATTGAAGAGAGATGAAAAGACCTCATGATGGTCGTTCATGTTTATCCCATCACATATCTTTAATAATTCCTCATCATCTTCTATCTTGAACTCCTCAAATGTATCACACTGGATAAGCAGATCCTCCTCCTCTATATCTCTGCAATATCACAGCATTGTTTTTCACTGATTTTCAGATGACTATTTTTGTTTAAATGGCTTTTATCGCTTTGCCTTTCAGACTCAACTAGTCAGTGTTGAAAGTACCAAACTCTGCCTTACTTATAAAGGGTGAAATGCCATCAGTGCATCCTTTCTTGAGATGAATGTCACTCTTTCTACAGTCAACACATACAAATGATCGGGACTTTTCGTGGCATAACCTGACCCAGCATATGCTTTGTACGGGCTTCTCCTTGGAGCTGGAATAACAGAGTGGTATTTCCACCTCTTTGATACAGGGCCNTTCATGACAGAAGCACTCACCTCTCACCACGTTGGAGGGCAGCTTCTGCCAGTTCAGCTTCTTCATTCTCAATGTTGGTGTCTTCACCGTCTTACGGGGAGGCCTGCCCGAGCCAAGAGGGCAGCTGAACTGGGAGGCCACCACAGCTTCTATATGATCTCCTGCCATGCCAGGCAGGAGGGGTGGAGGGGGAGGAATGCCACTCATGCCAGGCAGGAGGGGTGGAGGGGGAGGAATGCCACCCATGCCAGGCAATAGGGGTGGAGGAGGAGGGATTCCCCCCATGCCAGGTAACGGGGGTGGGGGTGGAGGAATGCCCCCCATGCCAGGTAATGGGGGTGGTGGGGGTGGAATTCCCACCATGCCAGGCAATGGGGGTNCACACACCTGCACTTTTAGCTTCCAGGCAATTTCCTTCCAATGGCCCTGGCCTACAAAAACTATTTTGAGTATGCCTGCCAGCAAGACTAGCCAGCATCAGCAGCAGGATGCCAGCAAGGACATATTCCACTGACTTCAATGACCCAAAGCTCAGGTCTCAACCATTAAAACAAGACTGCGAATCCTGAGTCCACTGCTAAATGTGGCCAGCTCTCACTGGTATCCACATGGCTGGGGCTTTGAGTCAAGTTGTAACCCTGTGCAGAAGCTGTAGGTTTGTCCCAGCTTTTATTCAGCACTTAGCAAGTTCCACAGATTATTTTCTGCATATCTGAGAAGGACTTTTGTGGGCTGTGGATGGGATAAAGGAAAACCAGGGGAGAGTGCAAGGCTGGATGGATATGTCATCCTTACTGTCATTTGCGAGCAGAAGGGCTCTGTTCACTACTGCGTCCAAGGTCTCCCACAGTAGGAGGCTGGAGTGATGAGATGGTTCCAAGTGCAGCAGGCTCTGGAGGATGGACAGCAGCTGGATAGAGACTGGAGAGCGGCTCACCTAGAAGACAGGGCAGCTTTCCATCACAGCAAGGCTGGTTCCAAGCAAAGTGTGTTACCTTTGCCATTCCATGACTTTGCACCCCACCTGTGGGCCTACTTACTTTATTGAAGAGAGATGAAAAGACCTCATGATGGTCGTTCATGTTTATCCCATCACATATCTTTAATAATTCCTCATCATCTTCTATCTTGAACTCCTCAAATGTATCACACTGGATAAGCAGATCCTCCTCCTCTATATCTCTGCAATATCACAGCATTGTTTTTCACTGATTTTCAGATGACTATTTTTGTTTAAATGGCTTTTATCGCTTTGCCTTTCAGACTCAACTAGTCAGTGTTGAAAGTACCAAACTCTGCCTTACTTATAAAGGGTGAAATGCCATCAGTGCATCCTTTCTTGAGATGAATGTCACTCTTTCTACAGTCAACACATACAAATGATCGGGACTTTTCGTGGCATAACCTGACCCAGCATATGCTTTGTACGGGCTTCTCCTTGGAGCTGGAATAACAGAGTGGTATTTCCACCTCTTTGATACAGGGCCACCTTCTTTTTTTTTTTCAGTCAAGACAAATCGAAAATATTCCAGTGATGTTTCTATTTGAAAAAATTCCTTCTCCATTACTCAAAATTGGATTAAAAACCCCCCAAACCCTCTAAAGCCAAGTTTTTCAGCACTCTTGAGACTACTCAGTGCAGGAACTCTCCTCTTGCTCATTAGCACTACTGAAAGATCTTCTCTTCCCTAATTTTTATGGGGTTGGATGGAGCTGAAGGGAAGTTGTAGACAGTAGGGGGATGGGCTCTCCTCTCAGGCGATTTGTGACAGGACAAGAGGGCGCAGCCTGAAGCTGCACCAGGGGAGTTTTAGGTTGGACATTAGGAGGCACTTCCTCACAGAAAGGGTTATTAAATACTGGAACGGGCTGCCCAGGGACGTGGTGGAATCACCGTTCCTGGAGGTGTTCAAAAAAAGACTGGATGCCACACTTAGTGGCAGGGTTTAGCTGGGTCGTGGTGGTAGGTCATAGGCTGGACTCGATGATCTGAGAGGTCTTTTCCAGCCTTAAACATTCTGTGATTCTGTGAGCAATTCCAGCTACATGGATAACTGCAACTCACATATAACGTACTCTAGAATTTATCGTGGGTATTTCTGACAGACCATCACTTTTAAATTAAGAAACTGCGAAGATAGGTATGTCCAGATATGCATTAGTGAAGTGTCTTAGCTGGATGCTTCTGGGACCAGCACCAGTAGTAAAGGGGTTTTGAATAAAGCAAGCTGCTCAGTGAGGCCACAGCATCACTTCAGGTTCATTCTGAAATGCAGCCTCAATGAGGACATTGCTGAGCCTTGCTCCATCTGTGCCCATAGCCTCTGTCAATGCCATCTGCGCCAACAGCTGTCCCTGTGACACTGTGGTTGACAAGAGCATCTTAAGACTGGCCTAATGCCTCCAGTTCCCATCTAACGGATGCATACAAGTGTGGCTTGCACCACCCGGGTATACTTCACACAACTGAAGGCTGATAAGTATTATGTTTCCACAGCTATGTTACTGTGAATCTCATTTATAAAAGAAAATGTAAACAGTGATCCTTACCTTAGCTTGTCTAAAATATCCAACAGCTGAAGTCCTGGGAGAACAACAACGAAAAAGGTATATTAGCATTATAACCTACTTAGTACTGATCTATCATGATATTATATAATGTTATGTTCATAAATACTTTTTGCAGAGTGAAAGTATCTTCAGATGGATCTGTCAAAGTGGGTAAGGTCATTTGGTAAATGAATAGGTCCATGATACACATCTACAGCTTTGTAAACCACCGCAGCATCTCCCTGGAGTCACTGGGGACACATGCATTTCTGGGGCACTCGTCTCCTTGCTACAAATTAGATATCTAAAATCAGTTAGATGAATAATGTGGTCAAATGCCCCTTGTTCTCCACAGAAGGAAATGGAGCCCAGGCTCACCAGCTCAGATGTGTGCATTTACGTGAGGTGAATCTTAACGACAGCTCCTAAAATCCCAGTATTCAAGCAGTTGGAAAGTATTTCTGAATCACAAGGCAACTTTTGTGGCTTAACTGAGTAGATACAGGGTGAAGAAACCCTGTCTACTCTTATGAGGAGTTGCAAGATATGGAAATGTGGCTACATAAGACAGTTCATTATAGAAATGTATTAAAGAAGTTCAAGTGATACAGTGCTGCTGGAATTCTAGAAAAGATCAAAGCTATGGAAAAGCAACAAAATTAAAAAAAAATAAATCTAGTTACAGAAAGGGTGTTGAAGAGTTGAAGAGAATAGAGTCCAAAAGACTCTGTTTGCTCCCCAGCCCTCTTTAGTTACCTTATGGATGCATCTGAAAATAAAACTGCTTGGCAATTGGTTTTCTCTGGTTCTAAGAGAGTTTGGTGTAACAAACACTTTTACCTATGAACTCATTCCTGATTTGTGTCCTTGTTCTTAGCTCTTCTTTCCCCAGTATGATGGCGTTGATAGCACTCAGCAAAGTCACCATGTATGGCACATTATCGGTGTTGGAGAGCTCGTTCATTATGACGCTGAAACGATACTGCTGGTTCTTCACACTCTGTTAATAACACAAGTGATATTGCTGTTCAGACGGTTCAGAAACGTCTACCACTTTGGTGATGGCTCTCAGATCGAATTAGCATTTGAAACCTCCCAGTTTATCCCACTGTGCACAAGACAGGAAGATAAGGGAGAAGGAGAACTCCATCACAGAGATGGGGGGGGTCTGGTCAGCAGAGAAAGTCAGTGAAACTCCTCTTGGATCCCTTTATGCTTTCTGACAGCTGATGCACCTAGCTGGGCTTGTGGCCAGTGAAACCCATGGATGTGGCACTGTTTTGCTAATCTCGTAGTGCTTTTCCTGCCAAAAGAGGACCTTGTGGTTGGCAGTCATCTGTCCAGACATGTCACAGAGCAGCACCATGGACTTCTGCTGACCAGACCAAATTTTCTACAGTTTTCACCTTATAAATCCCTGTCTCTCTTACCAAAATGATGCAAAATGATCTTCATTCCCAGCCCATTCTGTGGTACACATATCTACACACAGAAATCAGAGTAGAGCTGTTCCTTCTGCTGCAGCCCAACACTTGCCTTGTAATGGTCTAGGGCATCCAAAGCCAAAGCGTGGCCATCCGATGAGTAAATGCACAGTGCAGCCAGGAGCTCAAATACTTGCTTTTTGACCATGACATTAGTTGTGTCAAGTGCTAGAAGAAAAAACAAACAAATAATGACATTAATGTTCTGAATCTCAGTATCTTCTGCTACATGGCTTATGAGCACTGGTAGAAAAAAGACTGAAGGAGTGGAGCCAGTATGTGGAAGATGGGAAGAAAAATATCTCAATTTAGAGATACTCCGTCCCAATAGCAATATCTGGTAGCAACTTCTAGTGGGAACAGTAAATGCTAGTTCAGGCACACTACTGGCATTTTGGTGCTGGATGTAGGTGTTCATTTCTTCCATGTACCAGTGGCACATTGCAACAACAGTCAAGATCTCAGCACTCGCAATCAAACATTTTATTTCCCATTTTCACATATGGGTATTTTCTAGAACAGCGGATGAACCATTTTCCTCAATTAATGAGTCCTATTTTTAGTGCAGAAAAACCCAATGTGCATATCAAGCAGGCCAATTGTTCTAACCAGTCCCCATGTATTCCCTTTTTGCCACTGTTCTTTCTCTGTAAGCCCCGGGAGTTGGGGGGAGTGGATTAGACCATCTTACTCTTCCTTTATTAGTTTATTAGTGCACAAAGAAACTTGACTGCTGAAAAGCCCACGGTACCCCTCTGTTTTTCACAGCACAAAAATGCCAGCTCTGTATTTCACACTGGTTGAGAAAATACAGGGTGAAGAGGAAGGAAGAGGACTTCAAACCTGAAGGGGGGGGGGGAAAGCTAGCTTTCAGAATAAATACATTTTAAAGAGCTATTAATACGGGTTTCTGGACACAGCTGTGATCTCAGCTCTGTGAAGCAGCACAGAAGTCATGCTCCCAGCACCACCATCACTAAGTACTGTAGAGTAAGTCCTAGGAGATGCCCTGACGAGCTTCATACCTAAGAACAAGCCAAGTGAATGGCAGGAGAAAGTGAGTGATATTATCTACCATTTTCTAGAAGGAACAGACTGAGCAGCACAGAGAATGGGCTCTCTTGAGTCTAAACCATGCCACCTTCCCTCCTCTTTACAGGCTACAAGTCTCCAAGCCCTTTTAATTCCTCTCCCTCAGCCCTTGGAGCACACAAAGACTAAACTGCCTGCTGACAACTGAAGGGTCAAGCACCTTTCATGCCCAGCTACAGCTAAGGCTGGGTTTATCCCTCACTTCTCAGTGAACTTCAAAGACATTTGTGTGGAAATGAGCTCATCTAAACAGCATTGAGTAGCAAAGGCAAT
This sequence comes from Todus mexicanus, assembly GCA_013389965.1. Classification (NCBI taxonomy): domain Eukaryota; kingdom Metazoa; phylum Chordata; class Aves; order Coraciiformes; family Todidae; genus Todus; species Todus mexicanus. Next base: position 2,448 of record WEIS01019592.1, on the reverse strand, counting down.
GTAATTTCAAAGCAATATTATTTTAAAGAAGAAAACTATCTCTTCCATTAATCAGTTGTGATCAACAGCCTGCAAGAAGCCTGGTGCAGGGCAGGAGGATAAGCAACAGAAGAGTCCCCCCCACGCCGCATGTGATGGGTGAAGCAGGAAGTTATCGTCTCACCTTGGAAGAGTTTTCTGACGTAGCCCTCGTTGCTCACGATATATTCAATACCTTTGTGGGAGTTCATGACTGCTCGCACACAGCTAATGCAGGTGAGCTGAAGCAAGGCATCAGAAATCCTGGCCACTCCTCGCCCAGACAGCCTGTCCAGGGCCTCCAGGAGGAGGTCCAGCCCGCACAGCTCCAGGAACTGGACCATCCAGGCATCATCACTGTTTTCCAGCCGCTTCTTTAGTCCGGAGTAGTTCACCACTGATGGCATTTGCAGGAGACGAATGCACAGCTCTGGCTCTGCATTTTCCAGGTTGGCCTCTGACTGGTCAGTCTCTTGAGGTCCAAGTTTCTCCTTCAGGGCAACCCACTTCTTGTGGATGCCTTCCTTTTTGACTGACATTGTGACCAGTTTGTCCTGAAAGAAAAAGAAAAGGTAAAATGAGAAATTTGTCTGGACTAACCAACAACCCTCCTGCAGCCCTGGTTTATCTCCTAGTGATGAGGACGTAAAGCTCAACTGCAGCAGGTCCCCAGCTCTTCAGCACGTAGTGCACACACTGGAACCAGTCCTCTGCTGAAGAAACTCAATATATCCCTTCCTTAATCACACACATTACATTCAGGCCCTGAAAACTCTGCAGAGAGACTCTTAGAACATTTAAGCCAGCAAATACAGCTTTAAAAGCAGCCAATTTACACCAGTCAATAGCCACTACCTATTTTCATGCAGCAAAAGGATAAGGTTGGAAGCGGCATTATCAGCTGCGAACTCCTTATACCCATTAAATCACTTTAAAATCTCACTGCTCTGGAAAGGCTGCGCAGTTTCTAAGCATTTGTAATGGGATGGAGAAGTAATTTTGAGCATATCCTGCTCATAAGAGCATCCGATTACCCTGTTATTTTTCGCTTTTTTTTCTTTTGACTAATGCCGAGGTTAGTTTTACAGCACTCACTTAATCTCTTCCTGCTGTAATAGCGAGTGTGTTTGCAAAACGGGGTGCTCGCGTGTGATAATGGGAGAGCCTGGCAGGCTGCAAGCGAAGGGACGGCAGCGGGAGACTATGAAAGCAGCAGTGCCTCTTTTTGGAGACAGGGAGCATCTCCTCAAGGCCTGTCTCTGTGGAGGACATGGCTTGTCTCAGCCGTGCTGTTAGTAGCAAGGAGGGTGAGGAGCTGATTTAGCACCAAGAAACAGCAAAGCCATGTCTACTTAACTCTTGGTGTTGAATTTTACGGTTTTAGGCAGGATTATTATTTTTCAGACCCACAGTGATTAAGTTATACAATGCAAGTCCTTTTCAAACCTGAATGCAATCATTTTAAAGCTGCATTGTGCCCAGAGAGGATGGCTTGTCCCACAAAAGGGGGATAAATCTGCTAGACCCTAAGCCAGCCACTAACACTACCTCTCTTCCCTGCCACAGCACTGGGACTCTCTGTATCCCTGGGCTAGTGAGCGTGCATGGAGCTCAAAATAACCTGGAGACCAGTTGGCCACCAAAACCCAGCACTTGGGGGATTAAAGGGATTATAGGAAAGTCTCACTTTGCCTTACCAGCTCCAGCATAAGGGTTTCTATCCCTGCAGAGTGTAAGGAAAAGGCTTGAAAAATCTAAACAGAATCTTTGAAAGGTTTTATTTGCCTGAAAACCAAGATAAAGGGTGGACCATTTATAATGGTTGGAAATAATTTTGCTATTTTAAAGTCTGGCTTGTGATTTTTCCTGGGGACTGCACTGTTGAGAAAGGTCCTGGCTGCTTTGCCACAGCAGAACCGCAGGGCTTCTGCTTCACCCGAAAGACTCATTTTGGCAGCTGCCCCTTGGCAAATATACAGCCAAAAAGTTTGCTCGCTCACATCTGGTAAGCATGATATTCTGGGCCTAAACATGCCTCTTAAAATGATGCAAATCCAGTAAGATAGGGTATTTGAGAGAGTTTGAACAACTCCCCTGGGAAGAGGTGACGGTGGAGCTCTCTGGCACGAGCACTCAGCTCACAGCATCAAAGGCTGTGGTGAGTAAGGGTCAGAGGGGTGCTGGAGTTAGTGTGATACAGTCACAGAAAATGGTTTTAGAGAGCTGTGAAGAAACCCTCTTGCAGAGTTTCCCTTTGCTACACCGGGGAAAGAGATGGCCAAGCGCCAAGTTGTTCACTGTTCTGGTATCTGAAAAAAGTGATGGTCACGATTAAAAAACATGAAGTTGTGAATATATCATGTGAGAACACAGTGTACAGCTGAAAAGTAATAAAAATGACCGTATTAAAAAAACCCACAAAAACAAACA
>WEIS01019591.1:1342-24335 GCA_013389965.1 Todus mexicanus | reverse complement strand
GGACGGACTGGGCTGAGCTGGGGATGTGGGGATGGACTGGGCTGGGGACATGGAGAGGGCTGGAGACATGGAGAGGGCTGGGGCTGGCACAGTGGACACAGGGAGGGACAGGGCTGGAGCATGGGCAGCACCAGGGGCAGATGAGCTGTGTCCCAGTGGCTGCCCCAGAGGCAGCTCGGCTGAGCCCCCGTCCCGTCCCGCAGGAAGCTGATTGCGGTGCTGACGCAGTACGTGGAGCTCGCGGGCCGGGGGGAGCCCTGTGAGCAGCTCATGCGCACCTTCAAGGCCCTGGAGTACATCTTCAAGTTCATCGTCCGCTCCCGGCACCTCTTTGCCCAGTGAGTAGGGGCGGCTGGTTCCACCGGGCCGGGCGCCGCGCGCTGCCGGGCGCTGAGCCCGTGCTGTGTGTCGGCAGCGCCGCCGGAGCCCCCGGCCCCCGGCGATGGGGTCTGCGGGAGGGAGGAAGGGAGAGAAAAGATCCCGTCAGAGATCCCGTCAGGGTCCCTGTGCTGCGGGAGTGGTGTCGGTGCCAAGCGTCTGTGCCAAGGATGCTGTGCCTGGTGGTGGCTGCTCGGGTGCAAGGTGGCACCAAGGGGTGGCACCCGTGGCTCCTGGACGTAGAATCATAGAATGCCAGACTGGTTTGGGGGGAAGGGACCTTAAAGATCATCCGGTACAACCCGCTGCAGGGAACAGGGCCATCTACAGCTAGAGCAGGTTGCTCAGAGCCCCCAACAACCTCCCCTGCAATGGGGACAGGGATGCGGCAGCCACCACCTCTCGGGGCAACCTGGGCCAGGCTCTCCCCCCCCTCAGCACCAACAACTTCTCCCTTCTCTCCACTCTCAATCTCCCTCTGGCAGTTCCAACCCAGCCCCCTTGTCCTGTCCCCACAGGCCCTGCTCCAAAGTCTGTCCCCCTCTTTCTGCCAGGCCCCTTGAAGCCCTGCAAGGCCCCCAGAAGGTCTGCGTGGAGCCTTCTCCTCTGCAGCCTGAACACCCCTGGCCCAGTTCCCGGCCAGACTCTCCTCCGCCGCTGCGCTTCCCCCCTCTGAGGTTTCCGGCCGTTTTCTGCTGTGCACCAGCCTCCGGTGGCTGCTGTGACCGTGCTCGGGGCGGGGGGTGTCGAGCAGCTCTGTCTGTCTCGGGCCAGAGAGCTCCCGCGATGCGAGAGACCACAGCAGGACGGTCACTGTTGCACAAACCCATCTCTGGCCGATGAGGGTTTCACAACGTTTGCAAAGCGGTAGCGTGGAGCAAGCCCCCGGTTTGCTGCTCGTCAGGCTAATTGCTGCTGGCTCCTCCCGGCACGTGCCGATCTAGAGCCTCGGTGCAGGGTGCTGGTGACATCGGCTTTCGGTAGATCTCTGCTCCCGAGGACGAGTCCCCCTGATCCCTGGAGGGGTTTCCAAGCCGTGGGGATGTGGTGCTGAGGGACACGGGGCAGTGGTGCCCTGGCAGGGATGGGGGACTCGATGACCTTAAAGGTCTCTCCCAGCCAAACCAATTCTCTGATTCTGTGACGCTTTTACGACGTCCTGTAGCAGCAGGACAGGGGGCAATGGCTTTCAGCTGAAAGAGGATCGATTTAGATTAGGGTTAAGGAAGAAGTTCTTCACTGGGAGGGTAGCGAGGCACTGGAACAGGTGGTTCAGGCTGGTTTTGGATGTCCTATCCCTGGAATTGTGGAGCTTTGAGCAACCTGGTCTAGCAGGAGGCGTCCCTGCCCGTGGCGGGGGGGTTGGAAATGGATGATCTTTGAGAGACCCTTTCCATCTCTGAGGATCCTTCTGTGACCCTGCGATAGGTGGTGTGAGGGGCTGGGGTCTCCATGGCTCCTTGTTGCTGCTGAGTATAAGGTCAGGGTAACCCCCCGGGTACCTCCAGAGGCTTCCCGTGACCTCGTTTCATTTGTTCCCCACGGGCACGGGGTTCCCTATCCTAATCTGTGCAGTGGGACAAGCAAGGCTGGGCTGGGCGGGCGTGGGTGAGCCTGGCCGTGCTGCTGGGTGCAGAACTGCGAACAACCCGTCGGAGTTACCGGAAAAAGCAGGTTCCCTTCCTCTTTCCTTCCAAGTACGCGGCCCCGAAAGCTGAAGTGTCCCGTGGGAGCCGAGGCTCCTCTGCCCGTGGCATCGCCAGCCTGTGCTGGGAGAGCTGCTCCGGGCTGCAGGGACACGGTTCGGCCAGTGGCCGCTTCTGGGGAGTGAATCGGGACGCCGGGGTCTGCCACCGACTCCACCCGATGTCCTGGGCACCGTGCAGAGGTGCTGGGACATGTGTCGCTGTCCCTGTCAGTGCTCCGTACCCTGCTCGAGCCCCATCAGGTTCCAGGTGTCTCCAGGGGCTCTCAGACCTCACTTTGGCCCCGCTTTGTCTTCACCATCTCGCTCCCCTGTCTGCTGGTGGTCCCCGTGCAGGTCACGCTGCCAAGCGCTGGGTCTGCTGGTGTGCCTGGTCTGTCCTTCCTCGGCACCCTGTCCTTCCTCATCGCTCTCTCCTGCCAGCCCATCCCAGGGTCTCATTCGTGGCTGCTCCAGGGCTCTGGGGTTCTCCAGCACCAGACCGAGGTATCCACCTCCTTGTCCTGTGTGCAAACACGGAGCAAATTCCCCAGCTTACGGAGCTTCTGACGGGGAAAATTAATGACACGGAGCGCTTGCAAACAGCCTGCGAGTTCGTTTGCATTGGAATGAAGACATCCCTGAAGACATTTAGTGGTTTTATTCATCTTCCCTTTATCTCAGTGATCTTAACAGAGCAATAACACGGGCTCCTCAGATCTCCTAAATACTTTAATCGGTGCTACAATTTGTACACAGTCTATAATTTAAAGAAATTAGATCGTAATTATAATAAGTTACTGCAGATCGCGGCGTCTATTTGATTACGTGCGCTGCGGCTGGCGTCGGAGGAGCAGCTCCAGTAGCTCGTAGGAGGATCCCTCGTTGCTGTGAGGGTGGAGGCAGCTGGGCCTGGACAGCGTGGGGCAGGGGCTTCATCGCCTGAACCTCTTCGGCAGCTCCATGGCCACTGCCTGGGGAAAAGGCTCCTCGATCCGGGCAGGAAGGGTGGGAGCCAGTGGGCTGCGAAAGGGACAGATCCTGGTGCTGGCTGTGGGAGCTCTGTGCCCAAAATGGGCTTTCCTGGTCTCTTCTTGGTCTCTGCTGCCAAGGAACAAGCGGCAGGACAAGAGGAACCGGCCTCAAGTTGCCCCAGCCAGGGGAGGTTGAGGTTGGAGCTGAGGAACAATTTCTTGGGCACTGTCAAGGGTTGCCCAGGCGTGTCCCAGGCTGCCCAGGGCAGGGGTGGAGTCCCCCTGATCCCTGGAGCGGTTTCCAAGCCGTGGAGATGTGGGGCCGAGGGACGCGGGGCAGTGGTGCCCTGGCAGGGATGGGAAACGGGTGGGCTCCGTGATCTCCAAGGTCTCTCCCAACCAAAGCACCGCTGTGATTCCACGATTCTGCGGGAACCTGCTCCAGCCCCGGCTCTGCTGAGCCACATCTCCGGCCACGTTCCCGTTCAGCAGCCCACGGGGCAGGCAGGGACCGGTGGAACCCCCACAGCCCCCTGTGCCCTTCCCGACATCGGGGACCTCTCCCGTCCCCTCGGTCCCTGCCAAGTCTCCGTCGCCCCAGGGAAGGGGCTGGGGGAGCTGGGGCTTGGCGCCAGGATCCCTGCTCGCTGCTTCCTCCTTGGTGGTTCCTCCGGCTGCTTCTGCTTTTTGGCTTCACCAAGGGTGGTGGCGTTTGCCTGACTGGGCTCGTTGTGACCCTGCGTGGGGGTCCCGGGCTCCGCTCCTGCCGTCGTGGAGCACCCTTCGCTTGGGCTTGTCCCTGCTGCCAGACCCGTGGTGCTCCCTGCCTGCTCCTGGGCTCGTTTTCCCCGTCGGGAAGATGAGTTTGAACAGGGAGCTACCCAGGAGGAACTCTGTCCAGCAAAGCAGCAGATTTTTTACAGAAGCCAGGCTCAGGATAAAGAGCTGGTGAGCAGAAAATGGCAGATCTTGTTTGTTCTGCTGCTGTTCACACAATTAGAGACCAAAACGCAGTTAGAGACCAAAACACAATTAGAGACCAAAGCGCAATTAAGCCCAAACCTGTTTTGCTCGCCGTGGCGGTGGTTGGTGTGCATGAGTTGGGCTGGACCGGGAGACAGATCTGTCCCCGTGTCCCGGGAGGTGTCCCTCCCTGCCCGTGGCAGGGGGTTGGAACTGGATGATCTGTAAGGTCCCTTCCAACACAGACTCCACGATCGGTGTTTTATCACCCCCCTTCCCCTGTCGGTCCCTGTGCACCGTCCCCAGCAGCGCTCGAGGTTCCATTCGCTGTGCCCACGGATGGGCTGGATCCCCTCAGATCCGTCCCGTTTTCCCGCTGGGTCACCGCAGCGATGCTGTTCTCGTGGTTCAGCTCTTGATGAGCAGCTTGGAGCCTCTCTCGCAGTTTTGCACATCTTCCAGCTGAGGTTCCCATGTGCTCAGGTTGTTCTGGGACTGGTCGCCCAGGTCATGTTCAGGCCAGAGGACACACGAGGTTCCCTGCTCAGCTGGGAAGGTGCAGCCCTCCCTTGAGAGGGGTTTGGTGTAAGAACCATGGAAAGACTCTGTTTAAAGAACCAGGAGAGTGCGTGTGAGTAAGTGCAAGCAAGGTGTCTAACCAGGGCAGCGGGCAGCACTCTGTGATATGGGTCTGGACGGCCCCAGGGACGGGCAGTGACCATGACGGGGCAGTGGCTGTGCCAGGGCAGTGGCTGTGCCGGGACAATGACCATGCTGGGACAGTGACCATGCCAGGACATTGGATGTGCCAGAGCAGTGACCATGACGGGGCAGTGGCTGTGCCAGGGCAGTGGCTGTGCCGGGACAATGACCATGCTGGGACAGTGACCATGCCAGGACATTGGATGTGCCAGGGCAGTGGCCATGCTGGGACAGTGGCTGTGCTGGGGACAGTGAACCTGCAGGGCTCACTGTTGGACCCAACTATGGAAAATAGTCACTGAGGAGCATAACTAATTGGGATCACCAGTGATGCCCGAGCAGAGGGAGCCTGTGCAGCTGGTCCGGGGGCGATGCGGTGACTCTGGTGTTGGTGGCGTGTTGGCAGTGCGGTGACTCTGGCTGTTGCAGGCTCTACGAGGGGAAGGAGACGGCTGAGTTCCAGTGCTCGCTGCAGAGGTTCTTCCTATCTCTGAACCAGCTGATGAAGTCCTCGCTGGAGGGTCCCACGCTGCTGGCGCAGGTATGGCAGGAGGGGGGACAGTGCTGGGGTGGGGACAGATGGTGACCCAGCCCGGGCACTGGCTGTCCCTGCGCCGGGGTGTCCTGTGTGCAGATGTCCCCATGCACAGGATGAAGGGAGCTGCCACCCCGCACAGTGCCTCGCTCTGCCCAGGGACCCCACTGCTGCCCCTGGTAAAAAGCCCCCCGAGGGCCCAGGCTACAAACCCCCACTTGGGGTTTAGGTCAGCAGCTCAGGGCTGCTGAGCAAACACTTCCCCGGCCATCCACGTGCTGATGCTGGGAGAAGAGGATCTGGGAGGGCTCCTGGGGCTTGTCCCCATCCCAGAGCCAGCCTGGCCCCGCTCCCTGTAACCCACAGTCTCCCAGCACGTCAGAGTGCACGCGGGGACCTTCTTAGATGATCCTTTATAACGAATCTAATGTATAAAAATGTACTTTGAAGCCCAGCGCGCCTGGGGGAGAGGAAGGCTGTCCCTCCTCAGCTCCTCTCCCATCTGAACACTGGTCATTCCTCTGATCTCCACCCTGACCCTGCTGCTCTAGAGACTCGGCTCTGGTGCCGCGGCACTGCGGCGTTACCGGCTGCTGCGCCCTCGCCCCAGCAATTCTGCAGCGCTCAGCACCTCGTGCAGCTCTGCAGAAAATCATTGATGCGAACGCAGCCAGAGCAGAGGAGGCACCGGCCAGGGCAGAGAGGGAAGGGCAGTCCTGCAGCTGAGGCTGAGACCAGGGATAGCAGCCGCGAGGGCAAGGAGCACTCCTGAGGCACACGTGGTGTGGCACAAGGCACAGCCGGTGCAGCCCGGTCCACCATAGGACACAGCCGGTGCAGCCAGACCTGCCCGACAGCAGACAGGGATAACTGGAAGCTGTGGTTGCCTCCTGGGGCTGGTGGCTCCATGCTCAGGGGTCCGTTGAGCCCATCATCCATCCGGCAGCACGTGCCTGGCCCAGCAGGACCCTTTTTCCAGCAGCAGCCCGTGGCGATGCCTCTGGTGCACTGAAGGCGCTGTGGGTGTGCAGCAGCCCAGCGTGGCTAAAAGCAGCCTGGAAGCTGCGATCTCCTCACGCGCCGTCGCGCGGCTGCGGGGCCGAGTCCCTTAGTTCAGGGCGAGGACTCAGCGGGAGCTGGAGCTGAGGTTTGGGGATTTGCCCGCTCTGCTGCCGGGTTTGCCAAGCCCTGTGCCCATCCCCGTGCTGCACTGGGCATCTCCATCCCCACTCCATCAGACCCACCAGCAGGTGGGCACCCGTGGTCTGTCCTCCGCCAGAGTGTCACCAGTGACAGCAGGGGCTGGGCAGCTGGTTCCAATAACCGCTGGTTCTCTGCAGCCGGGCAGGAATCGGACACAAGTTGTGTGCGCTGACACGCTCCTGCCTCAAGGAATCCGTACAGGGGGCTCATCCTCAGCGACGAACAAGGGGCATCCCAAGCTCTTTGCAGCCAGGCAGCAACCTCGGCAGGTGCCGTGGGAGTCAGAGCCAGTTCCTGGAAGAAATCCTTCCTGAGACGCGGCTGCTGAGGTGTGAGAAGTCTTGTAACGCTGGAAAAATCCTGGAGGAATGGGAAAGATCCTGTTTTTCAGAAAGTGACTCAGGTGACCTTGCTAACTGCAGACCAGAGAGGCCGAGCATCGATCCCGGCTCCGCCACGGCGAGCGGGCAATCAATTCCCAGTTAAAGGGCGGAGTGTAATTAACATTAATCAGTCCGGCTCTGCTGAGTGAGGAGTTGAATAAAAAGAAATCAAATTTAGCTGTTCTTTTATTGAAGTTACAAATGTGACTGACGAAGATAAGTGATATAATAGGCGAGACTAACAACTCGGACTCAACGGAGCGTTCCGATGGAAACCAGCATCGTGGAAGTCTGTTCAAAGAACCACTTTTAATCTCCCTAATATACGTCTGCTCAGTTCTGAAACCACGTCAGTGCAGATGGAGAACGGGGCTGGGCGTTCCTCTTGGGTGCCAGAGGAATCGGCTCTCAAGACATCTCCGCATGTCCCAGGGAATCATCTCCCAGCTCGGACATCTCCAAATGTCCCAGGGAATCATCTCCCGGCTCGGACATCTCTGTGTTTGCCCATTCGTGGTGGTAGCCATTGCAGGCGCCTGGGTGGCCGCAGCTGGACCAGGAACCTGAGCATTGGAGAAGGATGTGCAAGAGCTGCAGAAATGACCCCGGGCCCGGTGTGTTTGGTGGGAATGAACATTTCAGTCGCCCCAAGAGGCTGGTGGAGAACTTGATCCCGGGCTTTGCAAACCCAGAGGGGAAGATGCTGCTGGAGCATCGCTTGGTGCCTCAGGCAAAGCCTGATCAGCAAAGGCTGCTGGAGCTCACCCAGCTCACTGGGAACGTGGTACTGGAGCTCATCGAGCTCACTGGGAACGTGATGCTGGAGCTCACCGAGCTCCCAAGGAATGCAGCACCGGAGCTCACCAAGCTCAGCACGAACACGACGCTGGAGCTCCCCGGGAACATGATTCTGGAGCTCACTGAGCTCACCAGGAAACCAAACTCACCGGGAACATGGCACCAGCAGCAGGACAGGTGACTGCCACCGCTGGAGCTGTCTCCATCCCAGGGGATGGAGCTTTGAATCTCACCTGGAGATCTTCACAGAGCTGTCCTGGCTTGAGCTGCGGGTCCACGCTGCTTGTTACTGCCCCCCGGGGGGTCAGAGCCCAGCCAAGGTGTTGGTCCCACCGCAGGGTGTGCCCAGGGAGACTCCCCCAGGGATCGCCCGGCCTGTGCCCCTGATCTCCTCTCTGGGAGGGTGTCCAAGGTGATCTCGTCCAGGCACATTTTAAAACCAGGAGGGTTTGCAGCAGGCACCGATCTCTAAAACTCCTGCTGTGGCACGGAGGGAGACGATGGACTCGATGCTGAAACTGCCGGGTAAATGTTCCTGGAGCTGAGCCAAGTCCCAGTCAGCCCCGTGTGGGTCTGTGGCCGCCGAACCTGCTGGAACTGGCGCTGAAGAGCAGAGATGTGAGGAGACATCTCTGGCACCCTGAGGCTGGAGGGTCCCAGCGCTGCTCTCGCAGCGTGAAGCCGGGGGAAGCCTGAAGGAGCAGCTGCCCCGGCAAAGCCAGGGACAAGCAGAGCTCGGCGGCTCCTCTGTGTCACTTGGTCACGTCACAGACACAGTGAAGTAGATTTTGGTGCAGGATGATTTGTGCTCAGTGTCTTTGCTATTCCAAAACCCAAACAGCCCAGTGTCCCTCACAGCCCACCAGAGAGGGGGCTGAGCCAGGCTGGGTGCGGGGCTGCCCCGAGCCCCTGGCAGGGACCTGGGGGTGTTGAGCCTGGAGCAAAGGAGGCTCAGGGGAGACCTTCTGGCTCTGCACAACTGCCTCAAGTTCATTCAGGAGCTTGGAGCCAGGGGGGGTCGGGCTCTGCTGCCAAGGAACAAGCGCCAGGACAAGAGGAACCGGCCTCAAGCTGCCCCAGCCAGGGGAGGTTGAGGTTGGAGCTGAGAAACAATTTCTTGGGCACTGTCAAGGGTTGCCCAGGCGTGTCCCAGGCTGCCCAGGGCAGGGGTGGAGTCCCCCTGATCCCTGGAGGGGTTTCCAAGCCGTGGAGATGTGGTGCTGAGGGACACGGGGCAGTGGTGCCCTGGCAGGGATGGGGGAATGGGTGGACTCCATGAGCTGAGATCTTTTCCAGCTGAGGTGGTTCTATAATTCCGTGATTCTCTGATTGCCGGTGGCCTTGAGCCTTGAGCTTTACCAGCCACACAAGCCAGGGACACCACACTTGGCCGTGGTGTTGTAGGAGTTTATGTGGTTTCAAAGTACAAGCTGGAGTCACAGAATCGCTCTGGTTGGAGGAGACCTTCGAGGTCAAGTCCAGCCATGAACCAGCACTGCCAGGTCCCCACTAACCTGCAGAAAGGAGGCAGCTGCTCCTGCTGACGGTGGTGGAGGTGTGTGAGCCTAGCGGTGCTGGGCGCTTGGCTGGGCACTGGTGGCTGGGCACGAGGAGGCTGCTCTGGCTGGACACCCCTTCCCTGGGCCGGGGGCTCCGGGCCAGGCTGAGCTGGTGCTGCTTTAATGAGAGGGGGGCTGGATGAGGACGGTGCTGACTCAGCACCCACGACCTGTGGGGAGGCAGGCAGGGGCTGGGGGTCACCTCCCTGCCCACGCAGTGTCCGCCTGGCTGTCTGTCCTGCCCCACGGGCACACGGTGAAGCGGGGCTGGTACAGGCAGTGCTCTCATCTCTTTGCAGGGAGCAGCGCTCAAGTACCTGCCCTCCATCCTCCAGGATGTGTTTGGGATCTTCGACTCCTTTGCTCTGGGGTAGGGTCCCTGTCTCCCCTGTCAGCCCCAGCCCTTGGTGCCTGCTGAAGCCACCTCTGCCCCCGCTCCTGTCCCACGGTGACCCCCATCCCAGAGCTGATGCCAAGGACAGGGGCAGACGGAGGGCTCTGGTTTTCCGGCCCTTTACCCCCTCCCTGGAGCCAAACCGGGGCAGTTCTGCTCAGTTTTTGCAGCATCTCGTGCTTCAGGCAGGGGCTGAGCCTGAAAACCCCCCAGCCCCAGCCTGGTCCGTCTTGGGCTGTTTGCCGTGCTGCCTCATGGCTCTGTGCGCTGGGACCATCCTGCCCAGCACCTCCCCACACCGCTCTGCCCCACCGAGCGGCTCCCCCCGACTCACAGCCCCATCCTCACCGAGACACGGGGGCAATCGGTACCCGACCCACCTGCCACGTGTGGCTTCTGCGGGAGGGAAGGGGCTGGAGGTGCTGGGGCAGCGGCCCAGGCAGGGCTCTGGCAGGCATCACATCTCACTCCTCTCCTCAAACCCTGGGCGGCAGGGCCTTGCTGCAGGACTTCATTGGGAACCTGCCCCCCCAGCGGCTGCTGAAGCAGAAGCTGCAGTCCCTGACCGACATCGTCAGCAGCAAAGTGTTCCAGTCCCACGGTGAGAAGGGGCACCCCGCGGGGGTCCTGGCGGCGCTGCCCTTGCCGGGATCTCGGGGGACGGGGCACGGCACAGGAGGGGGATGAGACCCTGCGCAGGGACCTCTGCTCTGCACCGGGGATCTGCAGAGGGGGGCAATTCCCTGGAGCTTGTGCTGGAGCCGAGGGTGGCCCAGCCCCTCACCAGGGTGCAGCTGGTGCTGGTGGGGTGAACCTCTCCTGTGGTGTGAGCAAACCGCCCCTGGTACTGGGGTGAAGCTCTCCTGGTGTTTGGGTGAACCTGTCCTGCGGTGGGACTGAACCTCTCCCACTGTCCGAAATGCTGCCCGGCTGCAGAGGGACGCTGGGTTTAGCTGCAGCGATGCCCTCTCAGAGTGATGGTGCCTCAGCAGTTGTTTTCAGGGAGGGCTGACAGGGACTTGCTGTCAGATGGGAAGCACGTACTGAGCAGGACTCCCCAGGATTCCCTGTCCTGCCTCTGCTGCTGTTTGGCATTCTTGGGAGTGAACCGCGTGGAAAAAAAAGAGTAGACTCGGTAAATTGTGCCCTGCAAGGAGGAGTGACTGGAATCACACTGCAGGACAGGCTCAGGGTTTGAAGTACTCTCGACAAGCTGGAGAAGAGGCTTTGATAGACACAGGCTGTATTTAAATTCAGAACAATCCCCTGGAGCAGTCGCTGGGCAGGCAGGGAATGGGGCAGCAGCCCCACAGGAGGGGTTTGGGCCAGGGCAGCAGAGGGGCCGGGCGGTGCTGGCTCACTGGGAGAGGGTCCCTCACCCTGCACCCTGCTCAGCATCCCTGAGGCCCGGCTGCGCTTGCTGCCATGAGCAGCTCTGGGTGGCCCAGGAACTTGTGTCTGAACTGGGGAGAGTCCAGAAGAAAGCACTGGGAGAAGCAGAGCTATGAAGACAGGGTTAGGAAGGAATGACTGAGGGCTCGGGGCAGGAGGGGGCACAGGGGAGACGTGATGAGCTTCCAAATGTCCCCGTGGCATTGTGAAAGAGAAGGGCAGCGAGCTGCCCTGGGGAGCTGGGCTGGGGCCCTGGGCTCTAGCCGCAGCAGGAGGCTCAGGGGAGCAGCTCAGTCACGGGCAGCAGGAACCGTTTGTGTCTCTGCCCACGGAGATTTTGAGAGACAGCAGCATGAACTTGTCTAACTTGGCCTTGAGGTCACCTGCTGCTGTGTGCTCCAGCTTCGCTCTGAGCTGCCGTCACCCTGTGAGGGCTCCTGGCATTGCTCCCTGCATCGCTCCCTGCATCTCTCCCTGCATCCCTCCCTCAAACCCTCCCTGTATCCCTCCCTGCATCCTTCCCTGCATCCCTCCCTTCATCCCTCCAGCCAGAAAATGACAAAGAACCGTTTCCCACCATGTTCCCTTTCCCACCCTGTTCCCTGCCTGGGCCACCCTTTCGAGGCGCGGTCCCTGGGCAGGGTCTCAGAGCAGCCCGGGCCAGCGCAGCGGGGCTGGGGGAAGAGCCGCAGATTTTCATCCTTTTGGCAGCAAAGAGACTCTGCTTTAAAGGGTTTGGTGTCTTTCCAACCACGCTGCTCCGTCCCAGCAGGAAGGTGACAGCTCCACGTGTGGGACGGGGCGTGGTGCCGGTGCTGTGGCGCTGGTGCTGTCAGTGCTGCTGTTCCCTCCCTGCCCGGTGCTCTCCGGTGCCACGGCTGTGCCAGCGCCCGCACCCACAGCCCCGTGCCCCTGTCCCCCGCAGAGTGCCGGGAGCTGCTGCTGCAGACGGCCGTGCCCATCCTGCGGGAGCTCATCGGGAGGGGCGAGGAGGAAGCCGCCTGCATGGACCTGCTCAGCACCATCCTGGAGGTGCTGTACAAGGCCCAGAAGGTAAATCCCATCTCCTCTGCCGCTGCTTTTCCTCTGTCCGGCAGCCACCTTGGGAGTGACCTGGATAAACCCACTGCGATGGGGCTAAGCACAAGTTACTGGCCATGGTCACCTGAAGCCAAAGGGGGCTCCTGATGCCCTCCCACCATCCCAGTGGGAACCGGCCCCCGAGGAGGGTAAACCCCTCCTGATTGCCGCTTCAGCTGGTCGCTGGCGGGTTCCCATCGATCCCCCGCTGTGGGTTCCAGAGCAAGAAATCCCAGTAACGCACCAGTTCAGGCGGCGCTGGGGGCTGCTGGGCTGGGTGTCCGGCCAGGCACGGCCCTGCTGCGGGTGCCAGACACGGACGGTCCCAGGATGGTCTCCAGTGGGACGGGGCCGTCGTCGCTGGGCGCCAGCCCCACGTCCCGCTGCGCTGTGTTGCAGAGAGCGGAGGAGCTGCGGTCCCAGCCCGGGGGGCGGCACAAGGAGCGCGGGGACGCCGAGCTGGTGAGTGCCGCTGCGGGGGCTCCTTGGGCTCCAGGGGAATGAGTCTGTCCCACGCCATCGGGACAGACCCCGTACGGTCACCGGAGCCAGCGCGGGGCTGCGCTACCGCAGGGACGGGCTCAGGCCGAGGGTCTGTGTGGCTCTGGGCTTGCTGTGAGCCCCCTGAGCTCTGTGTCCTGCCCTGGGGCGGGGGGTGTCTGCACCCAGGCATTCACCACGGCCCCCTGCGGCCTTGGTGCTTCACTGGGCACCAGCACAAGGGCTTGGGCTGCTCCTGCTCCCCAGCTGGGCAGCAAACCAGAGAGATCTCATGGCTCTCAGGGGGGCACTGGGGCTGTGGGGTGGTCCAGTGGTGCTCCCAAGGCAGCAGGTGAGGTGTGTGCAAGGCCAAGCTCACCTGTGGCTGGAGCTGCAGAGGTGCTGGGGATCATCTTTTGGCCTTGATCCCCACGGCTGGAGCTGCAGAGGTGCTGGGGATCATCTGATGGCCTCAGTCCCCATGGCTGGAGCTGCAGAGGTGCTGGGAATCATCTCATGACCTCGATCCCCATGGCTGGAGCTGCAGAGGTGCTGGGGATCATCTTTTGGCCTCAGTCCCCACGGCTGGAGCTGCAGAGGTGCTGGGGATCATCTTTTGGCCTCAGTCCCCACGGCTGGAGCTGCAGAGGTGCTGGGGATCATCTTTTGGCCTCAGTTCCCATGGCTGGAGCTGCCAGAGGTGCTGGGGGAGGTTGGGCTGCGGTGCCCTGTGCCCAGGATAACCAAACACTTTGCAGCCTCCTCACTTGGTGTGTTTTGGTGAGCCGCAGTAATCGCAGTGGTGCCACACGTGGCCCCAGAGATGCTGTGACACCAGCCCCGCTGCCTGGCGCCAGGAGCCCACAGGGGCTGGGCACCACACCCTGGCTCTGTGCCCGGCGGTGATTGATGGTCCTGTCCCCTCTGCCCTCCCTCCTGGCACCACGCTGCGCGGCGCCAGGTGCTCGGGCATGGCCGTGACACCTCTTACCTTGCAGGCGAGGGTGAAGAAGCACATCCAGCTGATCCTGGAGCAGCTGCTGCACACCGTCAACCAGAGGGTGATCGTCCTGGACCGGGACAACGTCCTGCGGGTGAGTGCCACCGCGGTGACGGGTGTCGGGGCTGTGCCGCTTCCCACGGCTGCCTTTGGGTAACGCGGGAGATGAAAACGGTGCTGGCGATTTAGGGGCCTGGGAGCGGGTGCCCAGTGCTGCTCCTGGGCTGGCACCGCAGCCTGGTGGGTGCCGAGCTGCTGGGGCTGGGTTAGGACAGGGAGCGTCCCCCTGCCCTGGGCACTGGGGAGGCCACCCCTGGAATCCTGGGCTCAGCTTTGGGCCCCTCCCTCCCAGCAGGACCTCGAGGGGCTGGAGCGTGGCCAGAGAAGGGCAACGGGGCTGGGGAAGCCCCAAAGGGTCGGGTTTGCCGTGCCTGGAGCGGAACTGGAGCAGAGGGTGCACTGGCAGGACTGGGCAGGGTGTTCCTGAGGCAGGGAGCCTCATCTGGAGGCAGATGAAAGGTTTGGGCTGTGTTCTCCAATAGCCAAGCAACTGGACCCGGCGAACTGCCACAATTTTACATGCCAAGAGCAGGTGCCAGGGCAGTGCTGGGGCCGCTCACAGGAGGGGGGCAGGTCAGAGCAAGGCTCAGCCTGAGCTGCACTGGTGCAATGATCTGGTGATGTGGGGGGCAAACGGGGCGGCGGCAGCGTGGGCGCCGGGCATGCCGGTGTGGACGTGGCAGAGCCAGCACACCTGGCCAGGCAGCGAGGAGTGGACCCGACAAGACTCTCTGTGGCATGAGGGTGGGCGAGGGGCTGGTTCCGACGGCGTTCCAGGAGCTTGGAGCAAGCAGCGGGGCTGTGCAGCAGTGGGCAGCACCGTGCCGTGCCGTGCCGTGCCATGCTGTGCCGCGCCGTGCTGTGCTGTGCTGTGCCATGCCGTGCCGTGCCATGCTGTGCCATGCCACGTGCCATGCCCAGGGGTCTGTGGGCATCCCGAGCAACAGCTCGGCCCTTTGCTTGAGCCCTGCTGGGGTAAGGTTGTGGCTGTGCCGTCCTGTTCCTTGTTCCCGTTCATAAAGTCCTAACTCCACCAAGACAGCCGGGGCGGGCAGGCAGGGTGGGCGCTGTGTCCTCGCTGCCCTCACCACCCGCCTGTGCTCCCCAGCGGATGGGGCTGCCCTGCTCTGCGGGTGCCGCGGGTGCTGGGGTTGCTCCCGCTGACGCAGAGGTGCCGGTGCGGCCCCTCCCCACCCGGTGACCCCTTCCCGGACCTCCCGGGGTCCCCCCTTCGGCTCCCGGCTCAGCCGCCCCTGCTGTGCCAGCTTGGCCAGCACAGCCCTGGTGCTGCAGCCCCGCAGTGACGGTTCCCAATGGTGGTAGGTGCAGGCCCCGGCACGTGCCCGGGCACGAGTGGCCCCGTGGCCAGGCAGCGCTGCTCCGGCTTCGCCAGCCGTGCCCCCGGCTCTGCTGCCGGGGCTGTGCGGGCGCTCGGCAGCTCCCGGCGCTGGGGCATGAGTCATGCGTGACTCAGGCAGGAGATGCGCGCGGGGCCGCGTTCGGCGTCGCCTCGCTCCCAGCCCTCGTTCCCCGGCTGCGTGACGCGGTGCCAGAGGAAGCAGGAGCACAAAGAGCTGCTGGGCTTTGGTGCCAGGCTGGGACCGGGCAGGGGGGAGCAGGGTGCTGAGCTGGGAGAAGGGGAGGGGTCCTCTGGCTGCGTCTCACGCGCACCAGTGGCTGCCCTTCCCACGCGCTGGCCCTGCTGGGCTCCACAAACACCCCCTGGCAGCTTTCCCAGCACCGGTCGTGGTTTCCATCCCGTGGCTCCTGCACCTGCTTGTGGCTTGAGAACCGATCCCTGCACCCAGCCCAGGCTGCTCCAGCAGCTCTGCTGCCAGGAGGGGCTGAGCTGGGCTCAGCTTTGGGCTGGAGCGTGGCCAGAGAAGGGCAGCGGGGCTGGGCAAGGGGCTAGAGCAGGAGGCTGGGCAGGAGCGGCTGAGGGACCTGGGGGTGTTGAGCCTGGAGCAAAGGAGGCTCAGGGGAGACCTTCTGGCTCTGCACAACTCCCTGACAGGGGGTTGGTCTCTTCTCCCAAGCACCAGGACAAGAGGAACCGGCCTCAAGTTGCCCCAGCCAGGGGAGGTTTAGGTTGGGACCCTCATTAAGCTGCCGCTGAGTTCCTCCTCTCACAGCAGCCTGGCAGAGGCTGGAACATTTGCGCTGCTAATTCCTTTTCCCCTGTGATTCTCGGCACATCCCGCAGCCAGGACAGCCCTGCCAGGCTTGAAGGCAATGGGGGGACTTCCACCCCGAGCAGCCCCGGTGCCGGCAGGGTCAGAGGAGTCAGGCCCAGCCTTACTTGGAGACGCCGGCTGGAAGGGAGAGCCCTGTCCCGTGGGACCCCCACCCACGTGGGATGTTTCGGGGACAGATCTCCTCTCTCCCGCCCAGGGTCTCACATTCTCCACCGTCTCTGTCCGGGGGTGCAGGGGGGACCCTCGGTGCTCCTGGTTAATGCACAGGCAGCAGCTGGGGGAGCAGCCCACGCTGTGGCTGCAGGGACCGGCACTGGTTCCAGCCAGGGCAGGACGGGAGCGCTGGGGCTGGGTCACAGCTGGGAGCTCTGGGCCTGGGGACGGTCCGCAGGGAGCCCCGAGGCAGAGGAGGGTCCCAGGCTGCTCCCCCCGAGGGCTGGGGGCTCCTGGGGCCGGGCGAGCCGGAGAACAGCCGGCAGCCCCCTCCTCATCCTCCTCCAGAACAGAAGCGCAGAGGCGGGAGAGGATGTAACAAAAATAGCGTCTCCGTGGAATTTATTGACTTTTCCTTAAATACAGCCATTGTTCCCCTCACCTTACTTACACAGGGGCGTCGATACGTTAAACTGAACGGTTAAAAATAGAAAAGCTGGTGCTACCCAAACCCTACCGTCAGAGGGAGGGAGAGGAGGAGGAGGAGAACGTGGGCAGGGGGTCAGTGCTGGGACGGTCGGTGCCCCCGCGCTCCTGGCCTGTCGGGCTCACAGGAACCAGAAGCATTTGCGCCTGGATTTCTTCACGTCCAGCTTCGCAGGCAGCTTCGCCACCGGCGACTGCTCTTGCCTGGGCAGCAGGATGGCCCCGGCCGCCGCCGCCGCTGCTGTCGCGGGGGAGCTCGGAGCCGCGTCGCCCTCGATATGGCTCAGCACCTGCTGGAAGCGTCCCTCCTGCTGCCGAAAGTCGTGCTCCACACTGCGGAGAGTGGGCAGAGGGGATGGCGTGAGCTGACGCAGCACCCCGCCTGCCACAGCTCTGTGCCCTGGCGCCCACCTCCACCCCTGCGCCCCAACAACGCGTCTCTGGTGAGCTGAGCCCCCCTCGCGCCCCAGGACGGGTTCCCGGGGTGCTCAGCCCCCCACGTGTCCCAAGCCACGTCTCTGGGAGCTCAGCCCTCCAGAAAGTCCCTGGGGCATCTTCCCAGGGAGCTCAGCCCCCTGAACATCCCAGGGCACAACCCCGGGGAGCTCAGCCCCCCAGAAGTCCCCAGGACATGTCCCTGCAGAGCTCAGCCCCCCAGATGTCCCCAGGACATGTCCCTGCAGAGCTCAGCCCCCCAGAAGTCCCAGGACACTCAGCCCTGCCGCGCTCCCCACGCTGCCGCGCGGGGCCAGCTCTGTGCCAGGGTCCATCCTGGCTTTGCTGCCTAACCCTGGGGGGGCCACGGGCCTTGCCCACAGGACAGGGTGAGTGGCCATTTGGGTGTTTCTCCATCAGCTTTATCCAGGGCTCCCGGCAATCCCTGGTGGGCAGACTTCACAGGGTCCCCCTCCTGCTGCACCCTCGGACGGCTCCCGCCCACCCCCCTCACCCTCAGGGGCTGTGCTAGGGGGGTGAGGGTCAGATCAGTCCCAAACAGTGCAGGCTACAGCCTGGCACGGGGCACTGCACGGCTAAACCTGCTGCGTCAGCGCATCCCAGGGTCTCTCCTTCCCGAGGGACAGACCCATAAACAGCCCCTGTCCTGGTGGCAGGGGGTCTTTTGGGATGGGACACCCTCCGCTGCCCCCCTGGTGTGTCCTATCTCACCCATCCTCAAAACCTGGAGCTGCGGCTGCCTTTCTCCTGGGCTCGACTGTGCCTTTTCCTCTGTCTCACCCGCTCACCAGAGCTCCTTCGCCCTGGATTTTGAGTTCAGCAGTGCCCTGGCCGCGCTGGGGGAATGGATGGACTCGATGAGCTGAAAGGTCTTTTCCAGCCCAAACGATTCCTTGGCTCTGTGACTCTAACTCCCTGCCCTAAGCAAGGACAAACGCCAAGCCCCTCCTGGGGAGCTGCTCTGCTGCACGGGGCCTCCCGAAGTGCCAGGGAGTTGTTCCTGGCACTGCGCTGGTGGCACCTGGGCACGGGGTAACTGGGGTTTCCTGCAGGTCCCCTCCCAGCCCAACCAAGTTTGCCAGCGACTGAGGAGCGGTGCCGACGCTGGGGGCGAGCCCAGGGTCTGCGGGACCCTGGAGAGGGGCTGTGCATCCCTGGGGACCTCTTGGAGCACGCAAGGGCTGTCACACCGCTGGTGATGCGAGGAATTAGGGTGCCCTGGATCTGGGAAGGTGTAGGGTGGGAGCCCTCAGGTTTCCTGCAAGTGCCGGAGCCCTCAGGTGTCCCCGCAGCACCGCGCGGCCACGTGCTGCGATGCTCCCTCACATGGAAAGCAGCTCATGTCCTCACACCAGCCACATCCCATCGGATCAGCGAGGGGCTGCGGTGTGTGCCGGGACTACCGCGTGTGCCGGGATCACACGTCCCATCGGATCAGGGGATGCCAGGACCACACATGTGGCACAGCTGCCCCGCACACGGGAGGCGCCCCGTGAGCCCCACTCATCACGCTGACACTTCTTGTCACCTCCTGTCACCTCGCCCTGCGAGGACACCGATCGTCCCCGGCTATTTCTGGCAGTAAGGGTGAGCTGTGGCAGAAAGCCCCGTAGCGGGGACAGCGCGGGAGGGACCCCGACTGCCCAGCACCAACGCGGCAGAAGGGCTCAGGAAAGCTCTGGGGTGCACAGTGTTCATGTACATCACTGCAGGACATCCCTGGGGACCAGAGCTGGGAGCGCTGCCTGGGTCCTGGCACCCGGCGTTGGCCTCGCTCCCCCTGCCCCACGTCCCAACAGAGCCCTCTCTCATCACACGGACCAGAAGGAGTCCCCAGCAGGAGCCTGGCGATTATGGGAGCCACCTCCCCCAGATGTGACATCTCTCCCCACCGCGGTGCCACTTAGAGACAGGCTCGTCAGCCCCAATTAGCCCTGAAGTCCCCCGAGAGCTCTGGTGGGGAGCGCCTGGTGTCAATCAGCAGAGAATGAAGGGATGGAGGCAGCAGCGGCTGCAGCCGCGTCCCTGCCTGCCCCAAGGACCGAGCTGCCTGCCCCAAGGACCGAGCTGCCTGCCCCAAGGACCGAGCTGCCTGCCCCAAGGACCGAGCTGCCTGCCCCAAGGACCGAGCTGCCTGCCCCAAGGACCGAGCTGCCTGCCCCAAGGACCGAGCTGCCTGCCCCAAGGACCGAGCTGCCTGCCCCCAAGGACTGAGCTCGGAAGAGAGGGGCAGCGGGGAAGGGGCTCCCGAAGCTGGTGCTGGGGAAGCAGAGTCAATGCCCCGCGGTGCCGGAGGCTGGCGAGGAGCAGGGACCCACAGCGTGCCCCGCAGTCCCTCCACAGCATCAGTGCAGAGCTGGCATAGGGACGCCGGACGCCGCATGGACTTGGAGTGACCGACAAGCCCACCCCGCAGCCGTTGGCGAGGCTTGCCCCGATACGTGGCTTGTACGGAAGATAAACGCTCTGCTGTCAAACCAGAGCAGCTCCGTCCAGCTGCAGACAGGCAGCCCTCTGTGAAAAACACCCATCGCCTCCAGGGAGCAGGAGCTGCTCCCTGCACAGGTAAAGGCGCCCGATTCAGGCCAGGCGACACCGCGCCAGGAACGCGCCGCTGCTGAGCTGGCTCTCACCTGTAGATGATGCAGGCACAGTCCCGGCAGGTCCCGCAGTTGGCGATGTCTTGCCCTGTCCGGTACGAGTGTCGCCTGCGACAGAGCAGAAGCGCTGTGAGCCTGGAGACCTGGCCTCGGGCCACCTGAGCCTCCCCCGCAGCCCCCAGGCCCCTCATCCGCCCCCCAAGGTCATTCTTCAGCAGCCAGGAGCTGGGACTCTCCTCCCTGGGACCCAGCGCCTTTGGGATTCATCTCATCTCCTCCCTGGGATCTCAGCTCCTTTGGGATTCATCTCATCTCCTCCCTGGGATCTCAGCTCCTCTCCTGCCTGTGACCCAGCTCATCTCTTCCCTAGGATCCAGTTCCTCTCTCCCCTGAGACCTCAGCTCCACTCCTCCCTGAGACCTCAGCTCCACTCCTCCCTGGGATCCATCTCCTCTCTTCCCTGGGATCCATCTCCTCTCCTCCCTGAATCCCAGCTCCTCTCCTCCCGACGATGCCCGTTCAATGCCAGGCCAAGCACGGTGCCCCTCAGCTCTGCAGATGTCTCAGACGGGTGCAATCTAGACACAGGAACAGCAGAAGCCCTGAATCCTTCACACTCCGTCCACCTCATTTCATCTCCACCCCGGAGCTGTGCCCCAGCTGTAGCCCATGCCCACGGCCGCCTCCCCACGCGGTGCCGTGGAGCGGGCAGGACACGGGCAGCGTGAGGTGGCACGCAGCAGTGCCCTGGCAGATGGGCACAGGGAGCTGCTACAGACTAATCGCCCGCCTGCGCCAAACTCGGGATCTATCTCTTTTTGACGCGTTGGTATCAGGGCATCCTCCTCCTCCTCCGGGGAAGGTGCACACGATTCAGGTTGAGTTGACTGATGCCAGAGCTCAGCTCTGCCCAGCGCAGCCTCCTCCCTGATCTCTGCAGAAGGTCTCTGCACCCCGAGTGGTTCTGCTGCTGCTGCCAACTGCCCACCCCGATGCATCCCCAGGTCAGGCGCCAACACCAGCTGCCTGCCCTGCCGCCGCCGCCCGGAGCTCCCCAGGATCAGCTCTGTGCTCCGGTCCCACCACGCAGAACGAATGTCCCGTGTCCCCGGGGTCCCTGCTGCCTGCCAGTGGCTCGACACTGCGAGCACAAGGTGTCCACGGCTGCCGTGTGCCATGGGCTGGGCAGCCGCTGGGTGCCAGGGATCAGCCCTGGCTTGGGCTGCCAGGGGAGATAACCTCGGACAAGAGCAAACGGTCTCCATGTTCTGGCTCTGCACAACTCCCTGAAGTTCAGGAGCTTGGAGCCAGCGGGGGTCGGGCTCTGCTGCCAAGGAACAAGCGCCAGGACAAGAGGAACCGGCCTCAAGTTGCCCCAGCCAGGGGAGGTTGAGGCTGGAGCTGAGGAACAATTTCCCAGGCTGCCCAGTCAAATGCTTTTAGTGACCCTTGGACTCCACCCCCCCACCTCCATTGCCCCACAGGCTGCAGCTTTTGGGGGACAGCTGAGAGGACTCCCCCATGTCCCACATAACAGCCACCTTCTCCTGCTTGAACCTTCCTCGGATACTCGACCTTGATCACGGTTGTTCTCAGCCTTCAGAAACTGGGTCTTTTAATGCACCAAATTATGTATTACAGTTGGGATTATGGAGTTAGCACATAAATTAGATCACGGTACTTTTATATTTCTATACGGCACATGTGCACGTGTGCGCGGCCGCCCGGTGACGTACGGGCTGCGCCTCGCTGGCGAGAGGATGAGGGCTTGGGTGGGGTGCCTGGACCCCATCAGGACATGTCGCATTTGGGGGGACCTTATCGCTCTCTACAACCCCCTGAAGGGAAGGTGTAGGCAGGAGGGGGATGGGCTCTTCTCGCAGACAATTTGTGCCAGGATGAGAGGGCCCGGCCTGAAGCTGCACCAGGGGAGGTTTAGGTTGGATATTGGGAAGCTCTTCCTCACAGCAAGGGGGATAAAACCCTGGGCTGGGGCTGCCCAGGGAGGTGGTGGAGTCACCGTCCCTGGAGGGGTTTAAGGCCAGACTGGATGCCACACTTAGTGGCAGGGTTTAGCTGAGTGGTGGTGGTAGGTCCTAGGCTGGACTCGGTGATCCAAGAGGGCTTTTCCAGCCTTAATTATTCTCTGATTCTATGATCGGGAGTGATGCTGGGGCGAGTGGCACCTCCCCTGGTGCCCAGCGAGGGGTGAGAGGGGCTGTGCCAGGGCTGCATTCTGAGGGGTGAGGGATGTGCTAGCGCTGTACAGTGGGGGCAAAGGGGCTGTGCCAGGACTGCCCTGTGAGAGACAAGAGGGGCTGTGCCAGGGCTGCATTCTGAGGGGTGAGGGCTGTGCCAGGGCTGCATGGGGCCAGGAGTAGCCAGGGCACACACGAAGCCAACCAGGGCAGGCAGCTCCTGCGTGGACGAGGCCATGGACACCCGCAGCGCCCCGGGGCTGCCGGCAGCTCCTGGGTGGGACAGACTCGTGGGCTGTGCCCACAGCTGGGCAGCCTGTGCCAGGGGGGGAGGGCGGCACCACACACCCCACCTAAATGCCAGCGTGGGCTGCCAGGCTCTTGCTAACGCGTCTGTGGGATCCACACCACCTCTGTGCCCCCTAATTAGCAGGAGGTGCTTTGCAGTCGTTTGTTTCAGATAAAACAGCTAAACACAGGCAGCAGGGCCAGGATGCCCAAGGAGCTGCCTGTCTGGCACGTCCCCATCTCCTCCCAGGTGCCCCCCCAAAACCACTTGCCAGGGCAGACACACCAGTACCAACGACCGCAGCGCGCACTCAGCTCGGCGTGGCCAGCAGCTGGGCCCCTCTCCACCTGTGAGGCCAAGCTAATGAGCCACCCAGCTAATGAGCCACCCAGCTAACGAGACACCCAGCTAACGAGCTGCCCCACTAACGAGCTGCCATTGGTGGTCTTGGTGTGAGGTGAGTTTGGAGGGCCTCGCCTCTGGGCCACCCCAGACAAACCTCTAACACCTCGACAAATCTGCCTGGGAAGCCAAGGAGAACGCCCAGGGGATGCTCTGCCCCGTCACACCCACATCTCCGGCAGGACGCCCCCGTCCTCCACCCACAGACCCCCCAGGGACATCCCCACACCCCCTCCCCGCTCCGTCGCCGCTCGCTCACCCATCCCGCTGGGCCTCCTTCTTCTCCAGGTCCTGGATGACGTCCAGCAGCACCCGGATGGTCTGTTGGCTGGTCTCCAGCACCCCTTCCAGGGACTGCAGCTGGGACTGCAGGTCCCCCTGCTCCCCGGGCCCCCGGGGGCCCTCTCCCTGAGATGTCCGGGCGTCCTCGTCCCTTGCTGGTGGTCCCACCGGCCCCTTGGTCACCACCACCACCTGCAGAAGGTCCTGGACGTGGCGCAGCGTCTCCGACTGCTCGTCGGTGAGGCAGGTCTGCCCGTGCCGGGGCAGCTCTGGTGCCCGCCCGCCCGGCTGTGTCCCCGCGCCAGGGCCCTGCGGGGCCGGGGGCAGCGGCTCCCGGGGCCCCTCCG
>WEIS01019587.1:3636-19081 GCA_013389965.1 Todus mexicanus | reverse complement strand
TCAGGGGAAGTTTGACAAGTTCAGCACTTATAATCGACAGAGAAACACGCTCCTGGTCTCTCTGGTCAGCTACAGGAGGCCTTTAACGGGAGGGCAGGGGGTTGGCGCTTCAGCAGATTAGGATATGTAAAACCTTCAAAGCGCCGTGCTGAAGGCTTAATGTTTTAGTTAAGGTAGTTTCCTTGCTATTTAAAGTGAGTGCAGCTGACGGGATCATAAACGGCTTAGAGCTGCAGCAGCGAGAGGATTGCAGTGGTCCTGGGAGGATGGTTTCCAGCGCACGTACTGCTCCGGGGAGACGGCGCTTTCCAGTTGGTCATTCTGCTGCTCCAGCTGTTGAAAGGTAAGAAGCCTCAGAGCAGCAGCTGTGGTGGGCGGTGTGGTGAACAGTGCTGAGCAAGAACTGGTTTGCGCTGGAAGTTGGGAGTTGTTTTGGTATAAATACCGATGTACGTGGCGCAGGCAGTAATTCCTGTAGTTCCTGCCCTCTGTTTACAAGGCAGGGGCAGCACGATTCAGCTCCTGTCCTTCAACAGCCACCAGTGTTTACTCAGTTACATCTTTATTCCCCCAAACCTCCAGCAACACGAACTTTTGCCTGTGATCGTCGGTGAATACAGCAAAAATTAGTCACTTTTATTTAAAAGAAAGAACATATTACAAAGAAGTGTGCAAAACAATTTCGGTGATTAAATACACATAAAAGCAACATGCAACCTTGACATCGAAGTCTGCGTAGAAGTTAGTCCTTGGTATGTTACGTGACACTAAAAAAGAAACTTGTCAAAGTTAGGGAGTTTGCAGCTAAACAATCTTAAAGAGTGAACCGGCAAGGCGGGTTTGAAGCGTCTGTGAGATTTTCTGTAGGGCAAGACTTCCCTCCCCCAGCAGTTAGTGCTATGAACGGAGAGCTTGTGTCTATCTCAGTTTCTAGTTTAGTATCTTGTGCCTTAGTTCCGCAGTAATTAGTAATTGCCGTAGAACAGTTTTGGGAGAGAGTGTACAAGTCAGTCGGCTTAGTCTAACCTACCTGTCCCTAGGCCAACAGTATTTAGTATGCAACATCTCAAATGGAAAAAAAAAAACCCAAACAGAGGAAAAGTTTGCAAGTTTAAAGCCATAGCAGAGACTTACACTTCATGCCACCTCGCTCGTTGATTGTGCTGGGTGTGTGAGGCCTGTGCAGCCTTCCCGCGCCAGCCCAGCAGCCGCTGCAGCGGCCAGCAGAGCTGTCACACCGGTACCGAGGGGGGGCTGTAAACCTGGAGCTGCTCCGTTAGAGGAATCAACTCTGCCACTGCAGGAGCCGCAGGTGCATGAGCGCCCTGGGCACCCGCTCCGCACAGCGAGGAGAGCTCCCCTGGGTCAGCCAGTGCCCACACGAGCCTTCAGCTACAACGCAGTTTGGCACCTTTGACAATTGGCGCTGATCGCTCAACTCAAGCACCCTGAGCAGGTGTACGGGAGCAGCAGGCTCTGGCCTCACGCCTCCTGCCACCCAACCCCGCGCACCAGGTCAGAGGACGCATCGTTCAAGCTACAGTTGTCTACAGCTACACCCTTGTCCCCTCTTCCCTGCTCCTGTCAGCGTGCTGAGGGCAGGGGGGACGGCAGCGCTCCTGCTCCTGGCCACGCCGCTAGAGGTTTCTTTGAGCATGATCCGTAGGATTCCCCCCACTCCCAGCCACTCAGTGGGAGTAAAGCAACGCCTAAACCCTTCTGTTTTCACATCCCTTTTTCTAAGGCCAGTTGTACATCTGTACAGCCCCCTGCGGATCTTCCAGCGTGGCAGGCACTCGTGTTTCATCTACAGTCATTTCACAGTTGAGATTAAGAGAAACCCAATAGGCACAAGCTTGTTGAAAGCCACATCTTGAAAACTCGAGTTGATGACAGTAACCCAAAGGGATTTTAATGATGAATACTTGCAGAAATGAGAATAAACACACGTAGTCCACTACTGCAGAGCTTCCAGTGATCATGTTGGGCCAGGCTTCTCAGTGAGGTCTGCTAAACTTGATCAGTACTGGACATCCCTATAGTGTCCTTCCAAAGGTGTGGAATAGCCAAGGCAGTACTTTGACCCCTGCGCTCCCTCAGCTCAGTCAAAGCTTGTCATCCGTCATTTCTAGAAACTGCGCGTAGACGTCCCTTGAGCATTCCCCTTTTTGGTTGAATAAGAACTTGTAGTAGCTGCCGTCTGCACAGATTGCTGCAACAAAACCGAAGCACAGTAAGTTCAGCTGTTGCGGGGACTGCTCTGCTCCTAGAGCTTCAGCTGACCTTCCACGCTAACAGAACAGAGCAGGAGGGGCTCTGGTGGAAGCCAAGGTCAGTCAGCCCTGGTGCAGTGCCGGCCAGCCCAGCCCCACCCAGCCTCGCTTCCTTCCCAGGGCACTGAGCAGTGAGAGCTCCTGTTCTGGGCTGACAGGGACACGCAAGCTGAGCTCATCTGAGCCTTCCCCACAGCTCGAAGCCAGGGTAGTTCTGGACCTGGCTCTCCACACAGAACCTGGGGAAGCCTCCCCTCCTTACCTATGACAGCGTTTGGCTCTGTTCCAAAGGCACAAATGCACGGAGAGCCTGAGGGAACCTGAAATTTGGAGAAACTCCATTTGGAACTGAAGTACTTGGGGAGAAAGGTGGCAGAGGCCAAACTGGAAGAGAGAAAAAAATAACAGCAAGTTAGTAAGGTGATGCCTAGAGTTGATTTAGATCCGCTGGTGTGTCTGAGCAAGTCACAGGGTTCACACTGACTGCTGGTTTTGATTGGCTTTTTATTTTCTTCTATCAAGTATCAGGTATTATGTATGATTCCCCTTCTAGCAAAGGGGGACCGTTCTGGCTTTGTATTTTTAAATGACCGGAAAAACTGCCCCAAGGAGTGATTTTAGTAGAGACTGCTGCATGTGAAGTGTCCACAATGTTCATGCTGAGCAACAGGCACTAAAAAGCTGCCCTAACTTTGTGCTGGAGTTGAACAGCTCTGCAAAGCCCAGCACAAACTTGGCAGCTGCTGTATAGTCCTAAATCTGTAGTTTCACTCAAGCACAGCAGATCAGTCTTACCCCCTCCAGTAGTGCAGGTGTTCGCTCCTGCCTGGCAAGACCAGTGCTTTTAAACTCTACTGAATAGGCACGGCCCCCCAGCCTCCCCCAGAGGTTTCAGAAAGGCTCAAACCCTACCTTGACTGCTTATTTCTTTTAGGGTCTTCCGCAGCGAAAATATGTACTGTGCCGTGGTCGCTGGATACGCAGATTAGGGAAGCATCCTGATTGAAGTTAATACTGCAGAGAACACAGAGAGTTGGGCTGTCTCTACTGGAATGCACCCACAGCTTCTGCTCTACACAAATCTGCTGCTGCAGGTGCCCAGAGCAGCTGCCGGGCAGGGCGGTGACGGCTCCTCTCCTGGAGGAGCTGGGACACCGATTCGGCACAGGATGAGCAGCCCCTTGGGGTGAGCACCCGTGCTGGGAACAGAGGAGCTGGTTTACCAGGCCCGGCCACGCTGCAGCCTGCCCCGACAGGGACGTGATCCAAGGGGGCCGTTCTGCCACTTCTGCTGGGACAAATGGCACAGCCTCTGCCGCGAGGAGTAGGCAGGTGCGGGATAAAGTGTGCAGCGCTTCCACCCCCCCATGGTGCTCAGGAGATGTTTCCTCACTCCTGGGAGCGCTTCTAGCAGCGGATGAGAGTCAATCTTCTGCCCTGGGCTGTGGTGTAATAAACGTCCCCATGTGCCATGGGCTTGCCCCAGGCTCTCTGGGAAGTGTCAGACCACATCATGGCATTCCCTGTGCATCAGTGTGAAGTGGAAGCGTCCCCGCAGCTGCTGCTCACTCTCCACAGAGAAGTGGGTCTATCAATATAGATGATTTTGTCCCCACCCCTCCAGCCTGTCCCAGCCACCAGCACTGAGCAGAGGAGCAGCAGCACAAGGCCTAGCTCAGCCTTGGGACCTCTGGCTGCCAGGAGGGTGCTGCAGCCTAATTTTGCTTTGCTTTTTGAAGATGACTCTGGTGCCGTTTCCCAGGGTGCCTCAGCACACCCCCACCCACAAGAGGACAAAGCAGAAGGATTAAACATACCAGTATATATTGGCTGCCTGTGATCCTCTTCGTAGCTCCTGGATTAAATGCCCTGATGAAGTATCAAATATTCTTATAAGGGTCCCCTTGAAAAGGAATCGAGCAGGACGTTAGGGAAGGCAGGAGGCTCTCTACATCTGAAAACATCCTACGGTTCCATCTGACCAGCAAGCCCCTAGGGCACTGTGGGCGTTTTCAGCTCAGTAGCTTTGAGAGAATCTCTTAAGAGCTTTGTTTAGAAGATTTAGAGTAATTAAGCTTAGTTAAGAGACTCTATGGCTGTACTTTCTTTTTTTAAGCTTTTTGAGCTATAGGCTGTGCCACAGAAACTACTCTGGACAGAGACTCATTGGATTAGTTTAGCTAGTCCTTAGAAACTCAATTCAGTTGAGGGGAAGAAGGTAGCAAGTACTCAGCTGGCCTCAGGTAGGTGGGGACATCTCCCTTCATTCCTTTGGACACTCCAGTGGTCCCTCAGGAGATGATGCTCAGAGCAGCCCTCGCTGAAGTTCCCCAGGGGAAGGCTGCTCTGTGCCTTGCTTTGCATCCTCTCTGTATCTCTCAGCATCAGCCCAGCAGGATTTGTCCTGTGCAGTAACTCCAGGCTGTGGTCAGCCTATTGCGTTCCTTAGCCCTACGTCACATACGACCGCCCACGATTTGGTCAATATTCCAAGAATCCTTTTATCATTTATACTCTGTGAGAAGACATCTGCAGGGTGTGTATGAGAAGAACCGAGGCAGTGACCTGGTCTGGAACGGGAGTCAAGCCAGAGCAGAACTGTCCCCCAGTATGAGACCTATCTGCAAGTATTTTAACCAGTCATTTTAAAGTGAATTGAAGCAGAAACTAATAAAGGTGGAAGAATGCCAATAGGCTTCCCTCCCTTTATTTTTAAGATTAATAGTATTTATTGAAGAGCACATGAAACACGTGAACTGCCTGGGCCAGATCTCATTTAAATGTCACTGAAGAGTCACTGCTATACTCAGCTAAAACAGAAACGCTACCTCAGGCACGGCCCGTGGGTTGCTCTGCGTTATCCTAAAGGAGCAGTAAAGACAGAGACAGACAGGACACGTATTTCAGTGACAAATTTTCCAGTTATTTCTATGTCCTTCCTACAAACAGATGCTAAAAATTCCTATTTTCAAAGGACTGACTACACTGCAACACACTGTAAAATCCGAGGCCGGAGGAGATCATTCTTACTTTTTCTGATGCTGTTGCAATTCTTGTTCCCTGCAGGTTTAACGCGATACAGCTCAAGACTCCTTCGTGTGCCGGTATGTCCACGGGAGGCTTCTCTGTGTTAGCGAGATCCACTATCTGCACGTGCCCAGTATGTGTTCCAGGAAATGCAAGTAGAGAATTATTACTATTTGGACAAAGGACACAGAGACCTAAAAGACATAAAAAGAACAAAAAACCAAACAGAGAATAACTGTGTTGTTTCCATAACCTAATAAAGCTTTCAAACATAAGTTTCTGAAATAGGGGTAATTTCAGACTGAACAAACACACATGTAGTAAATCGAGATTTCATTTTAATGGCTCTTGAGGGATCCCAAAACATGATCCATCCCTAAGGGCAGAGCACAGAGAAGGAAGGGAGCAGCATAATTTTAACTTGCTCTCATCACTTGATTTCAAAGTGATCTAGTTTATCAACACAAAAGCAACACAGAGGGCGTAGCTACAGTGGGGTCAGGAAACTGTTTAATGACTTACTAAACAACTCAATCGAGGGGCTAAAGATAAACAACACATCAAGAACAGAATGAACTCGCCTCCGTTCCCCAGCCCACACATACAACTCACCTTTAGGGTTGTAGCAGGTTTCAAAGACGTGCAACTGGTGGGGATTGTGTGTGAATGTGAAAACTTTAATCATCGAGTCCAAGACTACCACAATTCTGAAACAGAGCAGGAGTTCCTGTCACTTGGGGTGGGTAAAACAGGGACGTAGATATTGATTCAGCTCTGCAAAGGCTTTCAAGGGATTTAATGGCTACATTCTGCCTCCCCCGCCCCAAGAGACTCGCAGCCTGCAAAAAACCGATGCGGCTATGAGCCTGCAAAGCACTTTTATCCAAAGCTGTGACAGCAGAACCCCTCCCGCCCACACATACACAGACTCCAGCTGTTAACAGATGCTCTTGCTCTAGAAATCCGCTTGAATTCCCTTCACACTCCTCCACACCTAGAAAAGCAGTCAGCAGTAGCCACGTGAGAGCAGCTCCCTGCATGAGGGGGTCTTAAAATCTCAAAGGTTTTCACCAAGGTTTCAGATAGCAGCACACTTGAGCTGTCATCTCTTAACACCTAATGCTTGGCCCCCCCAGCCTGTTTTACCTTTAACTGCTGGTGTTAAAGCAAGGCAGTAAGAGCAGCGCACAAAGCCAAGCTGCGCGTCCAGAACACCTTTGCTGTACCTACCTATCTCTTCGCAGCTTAACTGCTTTGACTTCAGTAGAAAACTCTATCTCAATGACAGTCTTCTTCTTCAGGTCATCCCAGATCATCACTAGAAGAGTGCAGAGATGGCAACAGATCAGCAGGGCATAGCTGACGAGCCACAGCATCTCCTTTGTAACAACCTCCAGTTTCTGAGAAGGCTAATCCAGAGGTGCATGTATGGCTAGGCAGTTACAGCCCGGCCCCCTGCTAACCAGGAGGTGGCTAGCTGCTACAGATCAACCACTCAAGCAGGTAGGAGTTGGTAAACTCTGAACCATGAAAGCTGATAATAAAAAAGACACTTGTCTAAAACAATCAGCTTTTGTGTTTTGCTCTGAGGGTTATCAAAGAACTAAGGCAGCAGCCAAAAGCAGCAGCCCTCACCAGCCAGGGACCTTTTGCCCCTCAGGTGCTGAGCCACGGGAGGCTCTTTGCAAAGTTAACTCTGAGGAGTATCAACTTTGTCACCAGGTCTCAGAGGTTGGTCGCTGCAGGTAACTACCGGCTAAGAGCAGCGATGCAACCTCTTTCACCACACTAACTTAAACCTGCTGTAGCATCCCCTCCACCCAACCTCCAGAACCCCAGACCCGAGCTCAAGGTGCTTGGTTCAGGCTTTCTTTGGGGAGTCTCACACAGCAAGGCAGATGTTGGCAAGATCTGTTCGTCGAGACTCACCTTTGTTAGGTGGGTACTTTGGCTTTTTTCCTCCACCTACTAGTGCTAAATAGTTGCAACGGAACAACATTTCGACGTGGCCCACACCACCTTCTAGAAATTCTGAAAGACAAATGTGTTTTATTTAGAAGTGTCAGAACCCGTGAAGTTGCTATCTCATTTTTAGCACTGTTACAAGAAAAGCTCGTGTTAAACAGCGCTTCTCTCAGGCACCTGAGAAGAGCAGGATCTTCCTACCCTGGCTGACCTTAAAAAACAGAGACTCCTCCAAGAGTGGGAGAGACAGACAAGAAATCCTGGCTAAAAGGGTGGGGGTTGGGGGATTTTTTTTGTTTTGATTGTATTTTTTTGGTGCTTGTTTAAGATTCGGATTCTCAGCAAAGTTGCTTTCTTTTCCACAGCAGCGAAGATCACTGTTGTCACTGCCAGGCTGGGTCTCCTTTTGATGTATAGGAAAAAACCCTCAGCAACATTTTAAAGTTCTATTAAAACGTGCCACATGAGGGGAGATCAGGCAACGTTGTCATGGCAGCCTGATCATTTCTATTACACAGGGGTTTGTAGGTATGTTTAGAAAGACTGTCCAGGGAGCTCCAACTCATTCCCCTCGCACAGTTCCAGTCCAGTGTTGCTTTATTACACTAATGCTGTTCATTCAGAAAAATACCAACAGTGTTCGTTAACTGTGAACCTTTTTCTTTGCAAGGGGATTTGTCTTCGTAGACTTGGTGGATCTGAGGAAAGAAGACAAACTGCACGTACGCGTAACTGAACTAGAATCTCTCGTGCTGTTCTCTGGAGCGCAGCCAGAGCTGCTACAACAGGTAAGAAGTATGGCCCAGCTCCAGCAGGCCTCCTCTCGCTGATGAAGGGAACACAGTGAAAGTAAAACAGATGAGCTGGCGCTGACAGTTTCTCATTTACAGAGCAAGGAAAAGTTGCTCTTTTTTTGGGTGGGTTTTTTTTTTAAGAATCTCAGCTGCAGAGGAAGTAGAATAAGGTGCCATACTTAGGGTGCAAGTGGAGGAACAAAATACCAACCAGGGGATTTTATAATAAAATCATTTTCCAAACTGATATTTGAGTGAGGGCTTGGCTTTGTCTACATAGCTTAGAGGGACACCTGGCACTCCACTGGGGAGAAGGAGCTGAACTGTCAGGTGGAGGGGTTCTAACTGTGGCCTTCAAGGTAGATGAGCAGAGTTAAAAACAACCTTCTGTTTAAAAGACTGTCCAGTAACTCCACACACTGGTGGGATGCAGCAGGAAAGATGGATGAAACTAATAAACCATTTCAAAGCTGGAGGACAAGGACTCAAGAGGGACCTACTGTCAGAAATAGGGATGGGAGAACACAGCAAATGTGTCTGAAGAGCTGGGAGGAAGCGGTACCATGGAAAGATGTAGAAATATGCGTGTAGGATGGGCCAAGGGAGATTCAGCTGGACACTAAGCAGCACTGCAGGACACCTGGATGAGGAATGTGTGCTGGGACTTGACTACACAAGGCTGAAGGTAGATGTTTGGAAAGATATTCACACTGGAGCCTTGGATTCCATACAAGTCCTTGTGACTTCTTCTACAACACCTTTGACTGCTGAGTTTCCTTCCCGAACAGTTGTATTTGGACACCACCCACTTCTGCACCAGGTCCTCCTCCTAACTCCATTAAAGCATTTAAAGCATGACAGCACGTTTTATGAGGATTTATTGTCACCATGACAAAAATGTCTTTTACGAACAATAACCCCAGACAATTTAGGAACGTGCAATGTGTTCTGAATCTGTGTCAGAACAGACACTTCAGTCATTATTGTTACAGTTCTGACAGGTGATGCTTGGATGGAGAACTCCTGGGTATAAAAGAGACAAGCCCGGGTGTAACAGCCAAGACTTGGTTTCATAGTGGGTTACAGAAATCAATCAAATAGACAAGCTCCAACTGGGACTATCTCAGGTAGATTAAAATAAGTAGGTTTAAATATACTTGAAAGATGAACAAGATTTCTGAGTGTACCTCTGCAGCCAGTACAGTCTGACCTCTCAGAATCCACAGGGGAAAGGCCATCTGACTCAGAAGAAACATTTCCCAACAGGAGTCCTGGAAACACGTCCAGAGCTACATGCAGGGGGAGTTTTGACAAGGAACTCAACAGGATTCAGCCTGAATTCTCCTCCTCTTAGCACATTATTGCAGATGATAGTCCCAAGACATGTTGCTTGTGGAAGAATTTAGTATCACGAACAGAAGACAGTTTGTCGGCTTTGGCCACATGAACAGTGACTGAAGTCTCTTAGAGCATGAGAAAGTGAAAGCCGGCCTGGTTCCGTAGGGATTGCCGTTTTAAATAGATTTTTGCTCTTATTAATTCCTTTCAATCACCACAGGCTGGAAGCGCTTGGAAGCCTGTTCAGCTGGCAGCTTTCTTCCTATATTTAGGGTTAGGATCACATGGCTGGGCTTCATTTTCCCTCATTTTGACTCCGTTTTGTTTCCTTTCTGACAAAAAGCCCCACTACCTATTCATACAGCTCATCTAGTAATTGCTGTTGAGACATGACACCAGGCTTACTGCCTTAGGGTCTTCCCAAAGTTTTCAAGCACACAGAGAATACAAAATGTCATGTATTAGAGGTCTCAGCAACCTTTAAACAAGTAGGAGACGCGCTTTGTTCAGCTCTCCAGTAAAAGGCAGTAGTTCTGTTGCTGCACTAGATCATCCACGTTACTGCGCAAGGGCAGAACAGTTTCTCCTGATGGGACACAGTAACGCTGCAGCGAGAAAATCTTTTCCCACTCATCAATAACCAGGTGACTCATCTCCTGTTCAGGGCTACAAACGTGAGCCACAGCGAACACAGTTCAGCCTCTGCGACAAGGCTGGACACACTCAGCAGCAGCAGCTTTATGCAAATTAATAACATATAAACATCTGACCAGGCAGTGGCGTAAGTGAGGGTCCCTTTGGGACCAGCGTGGGCTTCCTTTCTTGAGGCTTTATTCAAAGCCTTCCAGCGAAGGAACCGTGAGAGCTAAGCAAGAATCTTACAGAAAAAAATACATGAGGAGGCTGAGCTTCTGCCACAGAACTAGCGGGGTATAAGAAGTGAGCATTTTACCTTGTTTCTCTTTTTCTTTGAGTGGATCTGCATTATAAACTCGGAATCCATTTTCCATTCCACATGCAAAGCATCCTGTAGTAAAAAGCACATATATATACACATATATAGTCACTGCCAGATACATTTGAGAACTAAGCAACAGCCAAAGCCTTGAGAGAGTGTTCCTCAGTAACCGCAGCGTGAAAGTCAAGCTGGAGACCACTTGCAGGCTGTGTTAGTGTTTGCAAGTGAAAACCGCTCAGAGGAGTTGTCCTCTACGTTGGCCTCTCCAAAAGAGGAAAGTTCTCAGTATTCTTTTTAGACAGGTGAGACAACAGCAGATGGAAAGGAGAGCAATTCCCGACCCACCTGTATCCCACGCCACCCACTACAGAGGGAAGGAAACCTGCATTTTAACTTCTGTAGCCCAACAGTCGTTATGAAGCAAAGCTCCTCCTTTCTTACTGGATCCAAATTTACAGCGTGATGACGACTATGTGAAGCGTGAACCATTGTTCCTGTTCCCACAGAAGAGAGCTGCTCAATATAGTTCTTAAGAATGCCCTACTGAGAGCCTAAGTCGGACGCCAATACTCTCATGCCAATAGCTGAAGCCTAAACCGGGGAATGATTAGAAGCCACACTGAAATACTCTGGAAAAATATTTTAGTTACATTTCTGTACAGAATTATGCACGTGCCTTTAAAATACCAGTATCCTGTCCTGCTGCTTTACTCGCGAAGGGGTGAGTACAGTTACTACTATAAAGTAAAGCCAGTGTGAAGTTAGAAGCAGCTACTGTTGCTAGAGACGGACTGACAGAAGATCAGTTGCTACACAATTTATATGCACCATGTCAAAAATCCAGTTATGCACTGCAACGATTTAAACCCCGCAAGTAAAAACTGAGGAGCTATGTCTAGATGCTCCACATTCCCCAAACTCGATACCCCAAAATCCCAGGGTGGGTGGACGAAGGAGGGAAGGAAGTTTCACTCTTAGCATAAGGTCTCCAAACCATTTGCGCACAGCCAGGTGACCCAGGATCCCCTCCAAAGGCTGGGCTGGTTTGCTGTGGAGCGATGGCTCAGGCTGCAAGAGCCTGTTTCAGGTATTCCTGGTGCTAAAGGTCACCAACAGCCCAGCCATGGCCCTCACAACCCAGGTGACCAGCCGGCTTTGTGGTTTGCACGCTATTAGCTCAAGCAATTAAAGAATTGCCTGTGCCGCACTCAGCAAGTGTCTGCCACTGCTCAGATCTCGATGCAGGTTAAAATGGCAAAGGAAACAATACAACTGGTGACTTTGCTTTTGTTATAACACAACAATATCAGTGTTCTCATGTAACAATACAAAATCATGTAATAAATGATTTTGACAATGGTAGTAGTTTAAAAATTTCACGATTTGGGGAAAATACTGCAGCCAATTTGAGATTCCTTTTTAATATTTCAAGAGTTCCATACCCAAGTCAGGCCACTTAAAAAAACCAAAATCACCGAACCCCCCCCAAAAACAAACCCCCCAACCAAGCAAAACCCAACAGAAACAACGAAAAGGCATCACACACATCCTCTGCTTTACAGAGCAATATCTCAGGGGGTGTGGGGGCGTATGTTTGGCAGCACCCTTAGGGTTCCTATTCACTGAACTCACACGTACAAAAGAAAAATGACTCCAAGAGCCACCTCTGCACCTTCAATGTAGAAACAAATTAACCCTCTTATTTCACCAGCAGCAGTCCCAGACCCAACAGACCGACCGTTCTAACAGTACAAGAGCAAAGAAAACAAAACAGACTAAAAACCTCCTCGCCCAACCCAAGAGCCTCACAGACACAACTTCACCCTGACCAAGATTCTGTAAGAAATTCAGTGCGAAAAACTTCTTGTTTACATACGTAAACATCCCTAGAGAGTGGTTAACAAGAGTAATTATAAGATTAGTAAACATATTTAAATAGATGCTTTTAAATTAACTCTCTTCATTTTACCTCCTCTTCCCTTGTCAGCGCGTCCCTCTTTTTTTGCTCTGCACGTAACCGCGCTGCGTTGCCATCACAGCCCCAGTAAGCTGCCACCTCATGCAACGTACTTTACTGGGAGAACTGGAGAGGAAATCACAATGGAAACATTTCCCTCTACACGAAACAAGGATGAGAACTCATCTGGCTCTGGCAGCTCTGGCGTGTACCCATGTAATTATATTTCCAGCTACAGTTTTGTACCACAATATTGTACATGCAGGAGAGGCAAGGAGAGGGATGCTGGAACTCTCCGCTAGTGGAAGAGCACCGTGAAGTTTTACTTGTGTTAGTAGCAGCAGCTTATAACAACCCCAAGCGGAGTGTTCCTGCTGCAATAAAACACAGCCATCACGGTTCCTGTAGCACCACTACAGCTCTTCTGCAGGGCGAACCTCGTGACTAAGCCGTGGGCGGCTTTTAACGTCTTGGGAGTATCTACATTTTTAACTGGAGCCAACACACCAGAACCGAGGGAACGTGAGTAACCGCGATGTTCCTTCCCCACACAGCCGAGCGTTACTGACAGAGATGCCAAGTTCTCAGTCATAGCAACCCCTGAGCCAAACAAGGGAAAGAGCGACACAGGAAGATGACGTTACTGATTCAACTCCAGGTTACAGGAACAGCTCTGGAGCCCAGTGCTTCCCATCTGACTCATCCCAGCATTTACCAGCGGGATCACAAATTCGACAGCTACGGCGTATAAGCTTTTACGGATGAGACAGCTATTTTGTCTGGAGCCACAAGAGAGAGCACAGAATCCTACTCGACCATTTATGGGGTCCGGTAGCTGAGCACTGCAGTCCACTGAAGGAGATCAAAGGAATAAGCCAAGTGTTTCCGCACCAAGACAAGTCTGCACTTCGGTGTTCAAACCAGCATTAGGCGACAACAGGGGCAACAGAGAAACTTGTCAGCAATTCCCACACCTACCTTCTGGCGTGGTAACTGAGTATGATGTTTTGTCTATTCATTTCTGTAAAGCACTTTAACGTCCTTCTGACAGCTTTAGAAAAGCGCCTGAAAGGAGGAGAACACCGGTTTGAAATGAAGAACCCAAAGTCGGAGTGTCGTGTTTCCAAACAAACACCGGGCGATATGGGCCTTCCAGGTTTTGCGGGTTACGTTGTTCCCTTATTTTTTAATTTCAAGCCCAAAAGCATAAGAATATGGTATCGCTAAGAGTAAGGGAAGCACATTTCAGAACAACTGCCGATGTCGGCTCGCTTTATGACTTGTCAGTCATGGAAGTTAAGACTTGGGAGAGACTTGTTAGCTCACTCCTCCCGTCTTCCCATCATTATGGGATTGGCTAATCTTAAATTACTAACGAATTAGGTTATTGTGACAATAAATGCAGACGCTCACGCTCCTAAGCTCCAGCACTCAAGTGACTCACGTTTCTATTTGCAGTAGCAGCAACAAGGAAGAAGTGAGCTTTGCCTCTTGTCCACCCTGAGCAGACAAAGGATCACCTGTCCCTTAACGCTTGGAAAAGGCTGTACCTAGTAAAATGTCAGCGTGCTGCCTGCAGCTCAAAAGTCATCGTTCAGCAGCAGGAAGAGCTCCAGGAGCCGGCAAGTGAACATCAAACGTATTTTTTTCTTCAAGTTTTTTTTGTTGTTACTCTCTTGGCTAGCCAGGCTCTGTAGGATGGGACTTGGATACTGACAGCTCACAGATTCCCAAGAGAAACTCCTTCAGGTGCTCTGGACGGGACATTACTCAAAAAAGTGCTTGTTTTGCACTTACTGCTACAGAATTTAAGGAAGCCTCTGCAACAAAGAGCCGTTTTTACACACCAAAATGATGTTCTAAAGGCATTTGGCAGTAAAACCTGTCTCCTTACACAGTTCTCCTTCTATCCCAGCCCCCTTGCAGGCCAAGCATCGAATGTTACCGCTCCACTACAGACCCTGCGCATCTGAAATGAAGCTCGTCCTCGTAAATCTCTGTTGCGAACGCCAAGATGAAAACAAGCTCAAACAGAGCTGCTGAAAAACGGCCTATTCTATCATTCTCAAGTCAACAGGATCACACGAAGAGAGCCAGCGAGAAGCTTGCTTCATTAACAGCTCCATACAGCACTGACAAAACGTCATCGGAGATGTTAGACTAGAAGGAACAGGACGAAGCGCGTTTACACACGACTTCAGCGGCGTCGGCACCAGGTACACGACTGACAGTCTGCAACGAGAGGAGCTGCAAGACTGTCTTAGGCAAGATATTGTTTGTTACCACAAAAGGATGTTACAAAATGATGACCTTCTATTCCTTATTCCACAAAAACGAGACTTACTCACAGGACCGCTGCTCTTTTTATATTGCAACAGCAAGGCGAGGCATAGGCACCCCCCTTCCTAGAGAAGGCCTTCCCCTTTCTAACAAAGGAAGAAAAGAATCCCAGCACACAGTGAAGCTTTGCAGCGCTCCACGTATCTGCGCTTGTCTGCCACTACGATTAGGAGCTTTCACCATCATTTTTAAAAGCCAAACCAGGAAAGAAAAAGAAAAATAAACAGCTACAGCACTGACTTTGAACGCAAAAGACTTACACTGAGGTATCTTGCCAGTTACCTTCTCAGGAACACGGTTTCACAGGAATAGCCTTTAAAGCAGCAGTTTTGAGGCAGACGTGCACAACCCCACGAGGGAGGCTGGGCAGCAGCAGGTACCAGGGCACGCTCCGAGGCAGCTGCACCGGGGGATGCAGAGCAGAGCGAACCCACCAGGCCCGGGGGTCCATCGGGCCCGTGCAAAGAGCCTCCCCAGGTCTGGACCTGCTGCATCTGCCCCGGGAGCCGCTCGGCGAGGGCACCGCTGCTCCCCGGGGCCGGGGCCGCCGCAGGGCCCGGCCCAGCCCCGGGGCAGGTCCCAGCGGGGCGGGGCGGCAGAGCCCGGCCGGGGGANGGCAGCGCCGCCGAGCGCCGAGCGCATCCACCCGCCAGGGTAAAGCAGCGCCCCCTCCCCGCCAGGCTGAGGAGCGCCGAGCGATCGAGCAGGCTCGCGCCCCGCCCCTGCGGCCGGGCGGGCAATGGCGGGGGGGGGGGAGGGGGGATGGGGGTGGGGGGCTGCTGCAGGGGGGGCG
>WEIS01019574.1:327-37408 GCA_013389965.1 Todus mexicanus | reverse complement strand
TTTTTTTTTTTTTTGAGAGTAAAAGCCTCCACTGATGTGGCCCTTGGTGTTTTAGTCTGTTAGAGGAAGTGAAATGGACTGTACGTCCCTGCCTTACAGACTGGGCTGGACTGTGGACACCGTGGGAGCCCCTGGCTCAAGCACAGACAGTAGGACCTCTGCCTGCAGCCCCACCTTGGGAGTTGACACAATAGTGCTGGATGTGATGGTAGTTTTGGTTCAGTAACACCAGTGGTGCAAGAACTGACGGTGGTTTTTCAGTTTACATTAGTGGGGAGAAATAATGACCTTATGAGAAGACAGTGGGGTAGTCTTTGGAGACTTCAACAGCATTTATGGTAATCTTAAAAAAATTGCAAGAAATTCAGTAATTAAATTGCTAGCAGGATAGGAGAAGCTTTCCTGTCCACTACACATCGTTTCCTCAAAGGAACGTGTGCTGTTGGCCAAAACCTGGGGCCATTCTCAAGCAAAATTCCTGTGACTTCAGTGGAAATCGTGCTTTAGAAAGGACTTACAAATCTCTTCTCTTACTTTGTATCTATTTAAATATTATCTAGCTTTGCACCTGGAGAATAAATGACATATATTATTCTGCAAGTCAAACCATAGAATTTTTCAAAATAACTTATCAGCACCATGTCTTAATAAATCTCTCCGAAGGGAAGAACCTGTAATGGAATAACAAGTATAGCATAAGAAACAAGGCTGTAAATTGCAGTAACAAAACACTTTTAAACCACTGTACATTAATGAGTTAAGGGATAGTGGGAAAAGACTGAGATCAGCCCAAGGAGACAGCTTGCTTTCAAATCTGCAAATAACATTTCCTACAATACCTCAAAAGCAAGAACAACGGCAAACATACAACAACATGGAAAGGTGGTAGATTTAAGCATACAGAAGAGAAAAAAGACACAAATCAGAGTTGCTCATTAAGAAAAAGCTGTGTTCATTACTTACCTGGGTAGGGTTTTTCTGCTTGCTTTTTTCATCAACCTCTCTGTGGGAAATGGACTAATACAACCCATCCCTGAAAATCCTGCACCCGCCAAACCTGTAAGACTGCCCAGCAAGAGCAAGTATTGTGAGAGGAGACAGCTTAAACAGGGAACATGTCATCACAATTTTCTTTTAGGCTATTTTCATGTTGGCATTTTCTTTGAGACACTAACTTTTTGTCTTCTTCCTAAATCCGCTATTGATTTATTTACAGTGGAACAAATGCCAACATTAATGGATTTTTTGTTTGTTTGTTTCTTTTAATCCATACTTCTGGTAATATAAACATGTTGGGCAGCAATGATTGACCACGGATTCCCGCAAAGAGATCTATGTCTTTCAAATGTACCTATGTGGAGTTCACCACACTTTGAGACAACCAGAGCTTTCAGTTACATGCCAATGGACGTGAGAGGCTCCCTACCTAAGGCTGCTATTTTAAAATGTCAGAAGCTCTCTGGGGCAACCCAGAAGAGGCCTAGTTTAGTAAGCGGAGTGCTTTTCCTGACCTTTCTTTCTGATTTCCCCACACCCAGATATTTGTGTCACTAGGTTCACAGACAATCCACTGCAGTGTTTCACCTCTGCTTCATGACAAGCACTTTTGTCTGGTCTCTGTTGTTTTGCTGACTTTTTCCTTAAAGCTTCACTTACTATATGCCTTACAGGTAGAAGATTAGACAAACAGGCTTCGCTTATCTTTTTGAGCTAAAAATGGCTGATGTGTTAAAAAAAATGGGCATCCTGACTTTGTCCTTCAGATGGGGACCCACCAGCACATGATGTCAGGGTGGATCCAAAGTAAAATCTCTGCAACAATTCCTGTCCCTTTGCCAGAAAGGAGGAGTCTATTCCTGTACTCAAACATGCTGCTTGCATAACCTTGGATCAAGAAAGAGAGAAAGAAACAGGCTTTTAAAAGCACAGATGGAATATTTAGAGAAAGGGAGATGATAAGACCTGGATTTAGTGATGTATCTAATCACCGGTCTGGCTATCCAAGGCTCTTACAAGACCTTGATGCTTCATCCAGTTCATGGCTGTAAAATGAAGTATTGTCATATCATTTCTGCAGTAACAATCCTGGAAACACTCAGATCCAGTTCAGATTAAATCAGGTGGGATTTTTTTCCTATTATTTATGGAGTGTAATCATCCTCAA
This sequence comes from Todus mexicanus, assembly GCA_013389965.1. Lineage (NCBI taxonomy): Eukaryota > Metazoa > Chordata > Aves > Coraciiformes > Todidae > Todus > Todus mexicanus. The sequence continues at coordinate 35,244 of WEIS01019574.1, read as the reverse complement.
GTCCAACAGTCATCCTGGAGTGGGGTATTCAGTGCTGAATTCTCCAAGCCCTTATCAGGTGTTTTGTGTTGTCTTTGAAATGTTGAGATTCCAACGTGTTCAATACCTTGTCTTGGTATCAACTATTATTAATCACACATTTTTGTCATTTGCCCGTAAGTCCCAGTAGGTCTTCACGTGAAGCCTATGGGTACTAATAATGAGCAAAAAGCCATTAATATCCAATATCTAATATTAGTATTAGCTAGCAACATAGATAGATGGTGTGGAGTTAAACACTCATGACTGCATGTGAAGAGTCTGGTGCTGTCAAAACCAAAGATTTGGTAAAGTCAGGACCCTTCTTGCTACTGATCCAATCTTGACTTTGGGCTGTTCAGCTGGTTTCTGAAGGGTCACTTCCTTCTTTTTGTTGTTTGTGGCATAAAAAACCCCTCAGTCCTGTAAGTCCTGTAGCTGCTTCTGCACAGCTGAAGAGTCCTTCTGTTAGTCCTTCTGCATACCTATGCTAAGCTGGAGTCACAGATCCTGTTTGCACTGTTTCTACAGAAAATGGCAACAAAGAAGACAGATACAGAGATAGAGATGGAGGGCAAAAAGATGGTTCTCAAATATAAAGAAACACTTGCTGGCAGATTCTGTTCACAGAAGGTCTTTGTGGAAGACCTTGGATTGAGAGTGAAATTAACATGCAAAGCACAGACAAAAAGCTCTGTGTTCTCACTCTGTGTTCTCATATACTTCATCAAATTATTTCTTTTCTTTTTTTCTTTCTTTCTTTTTTTTTTTTTCCTTGCTCAGCACTTTAAAGAGACTTAAAGTAGTGGAAAGTTAAACTGAGGGTAAAACTTTGTATCAATGGCAAATCATTAATAAAAAGCAACAGTGAATTGGTTTAAAATTTAATAAAAAAAGGAAATTATCTGTCAAGTGTGACTTTGAAGCAACATGGTTTTCCTTCTCCACCTTATTTCATTTTATGCCATAGAGTTTGCATAGTGTAACAAATGAAAATGTTCGTATGAGCTATGTCAAACTGCAACCAAAAACCTTAAGGCTCAGACATGTACTAAATCACCCCAGCTTGATACACTACCATATTCTGTCTGCAACTGTGACAAACACAGAGTAGCATGGGCCTCTTTCTGCAAGAAAGCTGCACCCTGTGCTTGCTGTAGGTGACAAAGGTGAATATCAGTGTCTCCCGCAGCTCAGCTGATGCATGGGATGCTGCTCACTGGTCTTGCATATTCTTGTATTTCCTCTGACTCCCAGACTGAAACATAAAAATGATCTTGCTTAGAGAGAAAACGTTTTGGCTGATGTGACTAGGAAGCCTCAGACCAAAAGCAAGACAAGGGCTTTAAGTATTGTCGATCCAGGTAACAGAAGGAAGAGTGTCTGCATCCTTCTCTAGGCTGAGCCACTTCTGCTTACTTTGTTTCTATCTATATTTCTGCAAGTGATTCTAACAGTACTGGTAAAAGTTGCCCTTAACTGAAAGGATCATTTCATATGAACATTTCTCTGCACACTAGACAAACCCATGGGACTATACATAACCTTGTCTAAATGAACATAGTCATTTTGTAGCTTTTTAACCAGTTTTATTTACAATCTTAAGAGTACAGCTCATACACAGTAGTTAAGCTCTGGCATTACTGACATCAAGTTGCTAATACATTTGCAAATTACATTTCTAAGTCATAGAAAATGAAAGAAAAAATACTTTAAAATAACTGTTTTATCTTTGAGTGTAAGGATCACAGAACACATTTGCAGGTGGCTGTCAAACCCAGCCGAGGGTGCTCCTTGGAGAGCCCCAGTGCCAGTGGCACGCCGAGCGCTGCGGTGCGGGGACACAAGCGGTGGCGAATGGTCTGACGCACGCACGGCTGCGCAGTTCAGTTACTCTCCGTGACGAGGCTCCGGGCAGCTCCGTACTGTTTAATGGCCCCACTCTTCGTCCCTTTCACTAACTCCCTCTTCTTCCTCTGGAAATGCTGAATCGCTCTGACTCTTCAGATGCTTAATCCCTGAAGATATAGAAGTCATGGTTAAAGTTGTGTTAGCTCACGTCAGACATTTTTTTCCTGAAGGAAGAAACTAACAAAATCCCAAACTCATGACACGTTTTTTAACGACCCTATTGGCTCCCTTTTTCACACACCTCTTAGTTCAAACAGTACAATGGTGTATTTCCAACAGAAACATTCTCATCCTTGAATATAGGCTCTTAGGAAATCCTTTTAGCACAGTGTGTTGAAAAACTGCGAAAGACACCTAGTAGAACAGAACAGTACTTGCTTCTCCTTTTTCTTTGGTAATCCTTGATCAGATGAGTATTGCCCATCTCAAGCAATTTGCAAGTATTCAAGGCTCAAAGAGTAGACATGGGAATTGTTCTACCAGAATTTCAACTTGAACCTTTTTCTGGGACTGATTTGGTGCAGTGCCCCGCGGTCACAGCTTCCTGTGTGCACCAGAGATGTTCTCCAGCATGTGTCCCCATAGTCCGCACGTGAGCTTCAGAACTGTCCTGATTCAAAGACCACTGCACCCAACAGAGAGAGCTGCTGATGCCAATGCCATGATTGGATCATTTTTCACATGGAGAATGTATTTGGTTGACCTCCAAACACCATGTGGGGCTGGATGAAAAGGGTGAATACCTATCTGAGATATTTGGAAGTTTAGGTTTGAGGAAGGTTGTGAAGTTCCTGCTGCTGGCTGCTTTCAGTCAGTAAGTGAAGCAGGCTCTATGAAAGTTAATCAAATTGCAAAGTATTTTCCCTATCCCATATTTGATACAACCAAGCAGGCCTCAATGAATGGGTCTAATCCCTCCTCAGCTCCACCTTGGCATGATAGAAGAATTCAAGCTAAAAAAGGAGGCAAAATCAAGCTAAAAAGATGGCTGAGAGGTGAGACCAGAGATGAAGGATTGTTATTTTCAAAAAATCTAAACAGCAAATGCACAAGCTTAGTTTCTGGGTCCACTGGTTTTTGACAAAACCAGTTGCAGCAGGAACATAACTGTTAGTCAAAAATGTATGATTTTCAAACGTAAGCCTGAATTAGGTTTTCTGGTGTTGTTACTGCTGTAACATGTAACATAGTTCTACATACCGTTCTACACACCATTTCTAATTGCCAGGGAAAAAAGCGTCCCTTATCCAGCAGTTCTTCTGTTTGTTGAGGAGAAGCTGCAGCACAGCTGCTTTAGCTAACTGCAGCTGGAGAATCAAACACCTCACTGTCATAGTACTTGTAGAAGAATAATTTTCAAGAAGAGGAGCACCCTTAAGGCATACAGGGCAAGGTCTAGATTACCTCAAGTTGTGAGTAAGTGGGATTGATGGTATATATCCAAGAATCATGGCCCCAGCATCACTCAGACTGGAGGTTCCTACCCTTCACTGTTTATTTCCACACCACTCTAAAATATGGGATAGATTTTTCCAAATACATCACTTGAAAAAAATTTCAACGTAAGTTATTCCAGTTCAATGAAGCTACAAATAGCTGAAAACAGGATCTTGCAATGAGTTGTACAATAGGAGCTGCCAGCTGGACTTCCAACAGGAGCCCATCACTGTTCTGTGCTGGGCTCTGGGCTCCTCTCGTTTTTTTTCCCTCACATATGACAGTACTTTATTCCCTGGGAAACTGTTGTTCAGATGTAAAACAAGAAAATAAATTAAAGCCATGGTACTTCTAAGTGTGCCCTGCAATAATCAAACCATTTCCAATTAAGTAACTGATACAAGAAGAAACATTCAGGGTGCTCCGCTACCACCAAGCTTGCCTCTTTAGAGACAACCTTTAGTAAGACAAACATTAAATATGATTTAACCTAACTATAGGTTAATAGATGTTAATTTCAAACTGGTATTTCATTTGTAGAGCAAATTTGTGTCCTGGTGTTCACCTCTGAAATTGCAGACCCATTTCTTGCACATTCACAGTGCCTGGCTAACAGCAGCTACTCACTACTTCAGATAGGAATTACAAGAAGCCAGAATGCATCATTTTTAGACAGCTTTCAAAGATGAAAAAAGCAGAGTAATGGACAGAAGAGAAGGCATGCTATATGCAGTTAGTATAATGAAGCTTATGGACTCATATTTTAAGTAGGAGTGAAGACTTTTGTCTATGTGGTTTAATTGCAATATTCAAGATGAAAATTGCAGGAAATTGATCAAAATTACATCAATGAGCATTACCCATTGATTTTCATGTAGCAGGTAACTATCAGTCTTATTTAATGGTTTTTTTGTAACCTCTGTTCTATGACCCACCTTCACCTCTGTTAGTCATTTAATACTACAGAATCATTTGAAATTCAAGACTCACAGGTTTTCCTGCTGTGACCCGTAAGTGCACAAGACCTGATGTCATTAGTCATACGCTTCAAGGTGTTCTGAGAGCATCAGGTTGTCAGAATTAACTGATCCTGTGTGTGGCACTATGAAATAAGATGGTCAGCTACACAATGAAATAAGTCAATGTGAATCAAGGTACAGGTAATGAAATTCCGATCAGTAACATTCACACACATTACAGAAAAGGTTGGTGGGTTTCCTGAAAAGCTGCATTCAATGCAGAAAATGTTAGACTTTTACAATGAAAAACAATTATAGGGTAATAAAAATACTTGGTAAAATTATAGCAATCATACACTTAGATTAAAGCATATCTAGCCACATAACACTGCAGTAACCCACAGTCGCTGCCAAGGGTACTCAGGAGGCTTTGGAGCTGGGCATGCCTAGGAGCACACTGGCGCATTCGCCCACAGCTCCTGCTCTGCTGAAACAATTCAACAGAAGAGGCTGTTACAGTGGCTCTCGAGTGATGCTCCAGAATGGTTACTCAAGCTGTGTGCCTTGTCCTTTGTCAATACAAAGCAAATGATAAACAGGTAACAAGATGCAGCTCTATTCAAAGAGACTTTTTTCCTAAGCTGGATCTATTCATAGCCAGTATCTTTGTTTAGCAATATCTAAGCTGTTCGCTGAAAGGTTATGTTGTGCTAGAGATTGAGTGAAAACATTACTCAGGTCACCCCAATTGCTTTTACAACTGCTACTATGGCAACATTAATTTATTAGAAAGGGTACTTCCTTCTTGTCTTTGTGATCTTCATATGCCAGTAACACAGTTCATGTCCTCAGCTTTCCCAAATAGTATTCAAGAGGCACCAGAATGCTGCCGTTTGGGGTTTGTTTCCATTCATTGATGAAGCAAGGCAATAACGATGAGCAACAAATATAGACACCAGGATTTTAGGTATTTAAAAAAAAAAAGAAAGAAAGAACAACAACAAAAAAGCAACCAAACCAACAAAGTCAGGATATTTGGGGGATATTTTAGATGATATTGTTCTTATATACACAGCATATCCAAGGTAACAACATAAAGTTAACAGTTCCACATAAACTACACAAGCTTCAGAATATCAGTTGCAAGTAGGGAGGACTGCAAATACTGATCCACAGAGACACTCTGTCTCATCAGTGTCCCTTGTTCCAGGCAGTGGATAACTGAATTTTTGAGCACTCTCACTCTTCTTAAGCACTGTGCCTGCATTGTCCTGAGGCTATTTCGTTTCTCTCACTGCTCTACCCTACAGCCTGGGTGGCCCTGCCTTGCTCTCCCCTTGTGTGCAGAGGTGGCTCCTGGGGTCCGAGCCATCCCGCTGATCCCACTGGTCCCTAATCCCCACTGCTGCTCTCCAACATCATGCCCTGGCTGGGGCTTTGGTTTTTGCCAGTCAGTGCTCTTCAAACTGTGTGACAGCAAAAAAAACCTTTCCAGCCTGAAGGCTGCCCTTTCTCATCCCTCCCTTCACAACAATTTCATACCCACAGCATGTTCAAGCTCACTCTTGCTCTGCCTTAAAACAAAGCCTGTATGAATACTGTCTCTTGGTTTCTTACCATCCCCCTCCTCCCTCCACTCCCCACCCCTCTCCCTTTTGTGCTTCTAAAGCCAGCAGGACAAGAATTGTTTTTCCTCAAAGGGCTCATATTTCACTGCAGGTAATTTAATCCAATTAATGCTGATGAACAAACCCTTAATGCCAAGCCATATTCAGCAGTCGTGCACTAATACACTTTGAACTGGTAATTCTTTTTAGATGAAGTCACTGCCTCAAAGCATATTTCTAGATTACTTATAAATTATGAGTGCAAATGGGACAACTTTCTGGCATTTTTGCAGTCACATAATAACATCTATGCTGTTTAATCCACAGCTGTCTTTTTGCTTCTCTGCATCTGACCAAAGCACCAGATTAGAAGGCAGTGTTACAAGATAATAAATAACCAAATGTTCCTGAATTAAATATCTCCTGGAAAAAAAAAAAAGAAGTTTGAGTAATTAAGGCAGCTCCTCATCTCAAGTAATTAAGGCAGCTCCCCACCCTATTTAACACTTCTTCCTTCACCCCACTTCACTGCCGAAGGAACAGTGTTGACATTTACCAACTCAGGATTGAAGTCTGGTTGGCAATTTGAATCCCCTGAAGTTTGAAGGTTATTTAGTTTTTATGATTTGGAGCAGATCCCGTCTCTGTCAAAAACACATTTCCAGATTTTCAGAAAGTAGTGGAGGTCGAAGCTGAGCTATAGAAAAAAGCAGTCTGATTCTCAGAGTTTCAGGACTCAAACTACTTTTTTTTTCTTTTTTTTTTTCTTTTTTTCAGATCAAGCAAACAAACCTGGCCAAAGATGATAACAGCCAAATAAAAATGTTTACTTTATGCCAGTCTTAAATGAAATATGTTCTGGTTCCCTCAGCAAAAATGAGAATATCAGAATACAAATCATGTATTCGCACCACTAAACAGGAAGAAGGTTTCCTTTTTTATGGAACATTTTGCTTTGAAATTATCAGTTGAATACATTTTGACTTCTCTGAAACTCGTCTTTTTATTACTTTTCTTTTCCTCCTATAGAAATGAACAACAACAGAAAAAAACCAAAAACTAATGGCATGAGAAACAGCATCCACCATAGGTCTTTGGCTAAGTTGAAGGCAATGGGAGGCAGTTGTGAAAGTGACAGAGCCCAGAAGAGCTGGTAGATCTTCAAGGGCAGCCTCCTTTAAGCACAAAAGTAGCCCATACTGCTATAGGAGAACAAGTAGCTGTATCAGAAGGCCATCTTGGCTAAGGAAAGAACCCATGACTGAGCTCAGTATGAAAAAGATGATGCATATAGTGCATGAAAGTCAATACAAGGAATATAGAAAAAAATGTAGACCCACTATAACAGGGATAGTGTTAGGAAAGCTCAAGCTCTGCTTGACTTGAAACTAGCCAAGGGTGTCAGAGGCTACAAGAAGAATTTCTTCCCCTACCTTCACAGTAAAAGAAAAAACAAAGAAAATATGGGCAGGCAGCTGGATGAGGTGAAGAACCTAGTTATAGACAGGACTGAGCTGCTCAATAGGTCTACCAGGCACCAGGTCTACCAGGTCTGGTCTACCAGGCCTTAGTGCCCACAGACAAGGTCCAAGGAGAAGAGGAAAGGTTGAGTCAGTGTTCCTTTCAGAAATCTTGACCTACAGAAGTCCATGGGACTGGTGCGCTGCATACAAGGATACAGAGGGAGCAGCTGGCGTCAGTGTGAGGCCATTTGCTTGTCCTCTTTGAAGGGGGAGGGCCAGGAGAGGTCCTCAATTACTCGCCCTGCATTAGGTTGTGCCTGCAATACCATTATTGTCCCCCATCCCAAACAAGATGATGTTGGTAGACTTGTTCAAATGCAGTGAAGATCACCAAGTGAGACAGAAGTGCTTGACCTATGAGTAGATGCTGGGGGGGCCTAGGCTTGCTTAGCCAGGAGAAGGGGCAACTTTCAGGCACCTAAGAGCAACCTACATGTACCTCTGGGGAGGTTACCCAGAAGATGGAGTTGTCTGGTCATGAATTGGAAGAGAATATATTTTGAGTGGATATAACTAAAAATTATTTCACTGGATATATTTAAGCACCGATGTGATTTCCCAGAGAATCTCTCTCCTCGGAGGTGTTTGCAGGAGGTGCTCGCAAAATCGTGAGCAAACTGGTTAAATTGGGTGCTGATTCTGGTTTGTGCATTGGGTGGCACTATGTGCTTTCCCAAACTGAATGACTAGATGATTTTATGAAATCAAAATTCAGTAAATTCAACTTATAGTTTATAAATTATATCAGTATTAACTGTGTGACTGAAGGCTACATTTTGACAGAGGTAGAAGCTTCAAATGCCTCCTTTCCCCAGAACAGAAATGAAGTGTCTAATTGCACCAATCAGACTGATCTCAAGAACAAGGTTTAAGAAGTGAAAAGTTACTTCTTGAAGACATGGGGCCAGATTAAATCAGCATTTCAGTACTAATTTTGGGAAACATACAAACTCATAATTAGATTATGTGGCTCATTGTGATCTATATATACATATATGTGACCTATATAGACATATACGTGAGCTATATATGTTTGCACTTGTTCCCAAATACAAGGGATGAAAACAATGGGATTAAGGCGTTTCATTGAACCAAATCATTTCCAAAATCAGCTGCAGTATGGCTCAGCTGGGAGCTGCCCAGGGAGGTCCCTGCTGTGAAAAGCACCAAATGCTTCCTGCTATTGCCACCTCCAGCAGAAGCCACAGACCATCAAAGCCTGCAGGAGAAGCTGACAGGCAGAAACCTCTTTACACACGAGGTGAGCAATTCTTAAAAGTTTTTCTTCTCTGTGACTTTCATCAACTCAACAGAAAACAGCTTAACCAGCTTCCATTCTCAGCATTTTCTGCTTCATAAAAGCTTAGAAAAAGGAGATTCAGCCATCTTCAAATACTCATTGATCAAATTTATGTCTTGTCTTTCCTGTGCCCCATTTGGTGAAGGTATCAGAAACACAGCTGTAATTACCGGTCGTGAAAACACTCAGAGATTACCCCCTGCACACACACTGGAAACACACATCCTAGGTACTTCGACTTTCTTGACCAAAAATTCAGTTGTTTGGCCATAAAAAAAATATTCCTACTATATATTTTTGTTTGCTTGTTTTAAACAGCTGAAATACAGAATAATATACATTCCATGCAAGAGTAGCTCAGTAAATCAGTAAGGAAAATGCTACAGTTTCCCAAATGCCTATTTTGATCTTTCTCGTTTCCTCCTTGCATAAATGACCTGCTATCTATCTCTCTCATCTGTACAATCAGTTCCTGCAACCTTTAATCCGTTTTTTTGTTAACTGGGCGGTTTAGATAAACTCTCCATGCATACAAGTCAGAGTTCAGTGCTTACGCTTTTGTTAGCAACCCCTTAAAAAACATTAACTCCATCCTTAACCCTACTTGCCTCCTCAGCTGCTGCCCAACTCTTCTCTCCCTCTCATTGTGTTCACCAAAACCAATACTCACTGATTTCACTTTACCTTCCCTCTCCCCGCCCCCCATCCCTCACTTCCTTTGATCAAGTTGCCCTTGGATTCAGCCTGAAAGCCTTCTGGCAAAGGTGCCTAGTGATCTCTATCTTTACCTTTTCCAACTTGCTGATGTCTTTGACATTCTGCCCTGGTTCTCCTTCCACTGCCTGTAACACTTTACCCATTGCCATCCTCTGACCGTTCTTTTCCCCTTGTTTCAGCCTCTGAGAATGGGTAGCAGAGGCTACAAATTTTCTTCTACTCTTACAGTATTCTTGATCTTTGACAGAGTACTTCTTAAATACAGAAATAATAAGCAGCTTTATAAAGTCGCTGGTGGAAAAAGTTCCCTTTGTTCAAGTTAAAACTCTAGAGTGCATTATTGGTGGAAGCCTGTGGCAGTCTAAGAAATTACCTCAAAGTGATCAAAATCAAGCTCCTGATTTGCAGTCCTTTCCAAAATGCTTTGTTCATCTCCTATGGACAAAACTGTATTTTTTTCCCCCCTGACGTTCAAGCTTATGCATTTCTGATTTCCACTTTTCTCTAGATTTCCATATCTAATTTCCATCTAAATATTTCACATTTTTCTTGCTTAACGTGTCCAATATGGTCTTTACCATTTATCTGGTGAAAACAGTCATGGACACTCTCCTTATCCCAGGATCTTTACTACCACATCACCTTCTCTATGTTTTATAAACATACCTTTGCTCCTGCATTCAGCATTTTGCAGTTACAATCATCTGAATTATTTCCATGATCACTTCTTATGCCGCCACTGAGCAACTCACTTTCCCGCCTGAGTTCCCTTAACTGGTTTCCTCCAAGATATTTCAGACTAATTGTGGCTATCTATGCTTTCAAAGAAAATAAAATTTCTTTTCATACTATGCACACTACCTGCTCTGATCTCGAATCACTAATTGATACAGCTTTGGTGACCCATTTGCTAGGCTTTTAAATGCGCATCTTCATCCTTCCTCCCACATTGTATTTAATGCTGAAGAGATACCACTATTAGCCTCCATGGCCACTTTCAAATCCTCCTCAAATTTCTCAGTTATGGAATTTGAGAAACAACCTGAGAACATTTCAGCAGCCAGCATGCTGAGACAAAGACTGTTGCATTCCTCCCGAAAATGCTGTATCCATTCCTGGGTTTGATTACTACACCCCAGCTGGGAGTTCACTGCTGCAACTTCCGTTAAACATTTGAACAAGTTTTAACACAGCATAGTCTTAATCCCTGGTCTGGATTCCTGGGCGCTATGCTAACTTCAACACAATATGACAAGAATCATGGCATACAGTGATCAGTGGGGGATTAATGAGTATGAACTAAGAGCTAGACTATGACTGATATTTGTATGCAAACAGAAAATGTCATTTACTTACCTTTCATTGTGTTTCTCCATTCTCACCTATAGGAATGCCAGCCTGGCAGCAGTTATTTCATCTGGTGATGCTCATGTTCATAAATCATGCCAGATCACCTGTGGCAGGAGGCCAGCCCTTCTTCCAAGCAGACGTAGCACAAGAGCCACAGCCCAGCCTTGCTGAGCGTAGCAGCCTGGTGTGTGCCAAGGCAGCCACTCCCTTGGGTGGTGCTTGAGCCACCAGTGGTACAAAGAACATCAAAAAGTAATCCACGATGTGAAAGCAATTAAACACATAGGCCAAGACCTTGACAACTCTCATGTGTCTGAGAGAACCTTCAGAAGTTTTCTAAGAGTTAGGTTTGTTGAGACAGACTGAAAAATTCTGATCTCTGGAAATCTCCAAACTCTGAACAGTACTTACGCCTGTAAGCTTATATTAACCAAGGTTTCATGGTGAAGTAAAACTAATCACTTGAAGCTTGATAACTGACATGCAAGGATCTGCCCTTACTCTTGTGGTCGATGGGTCCGAACACAACCATGTAATTTGTTATTATACAGGGCTTGGTCCTGCTCCTCCAGAAGTTGATTAGACTTTCTCTGACTACTTTCAAAGAAAGAGGAGTCAGCTTTTGCAATTGATCTTCCAGTTATAAAGAAGAAATAGCTTCAAACAGCTACTGCCTTTTTACAATGAATTTATGTAAAATACTATAAATTCATGTTGTATGTGGCTTTAAAATTTGAGGTATGATGTAAAACAGACACAGAAATTGGCGCACTAGGTTATCCAAGGAAAAGCGAAGTCAGGCTGTCACACTCTGTCCTTTACAGCTGATGGAATCTTCAAATTCCAGTAGACATGGTGGGCCTTCAATGTTTAGAATAAAAAGAATTTGAAACACCATCATGGTAGCTTAAACTATGCTGACATTTTAGCAAGCTATAAATCAGCAAAAAAAAATGTGTGCTGCATTATTTTTTTATCTAAACTCAGGCTGAGGAGGAGAAAAAAAAAATCTCATGTATCTGTTATAAGACCAAAATATCATCATGCAATTCAATCTACTCTTTTTTTTCCCCCCTCTTTCACAAGTACTGATGACTAAATCAAAACAAATGATCTGAGACACTGGCAAATATGACAGGTTTATGGAGGTCACACTTCTGATCTGGAGCAGATCTGAACATCCGCATATCCAGCAGGTCACCATGGCCTCGTAGATGTTTGTGAATGATCATTTGGAAATCAGCCAACAAAGACTGACTAATTTTCTGAATGTCTGTTGGTTGTTACTAACTCTTCTCTTAGGTCCAGCCATACAATACTCTGTCCTCACGGTGAGCCGTTTAATTGAAAAGTTTTGGGGCTCATGCTACTTTCTTCCAGTCAAAAGACTCGGTGTTAAACTATCACAATGAAGACTGTATAAGAGCAGCAAAATTCATGTTGCAAATGTCTGGCTGCTTTCCATTTTGTTCACTCACACAGCATTTTCCACTCTCAAACGTTTCTTGAAGCAGCACTGGCTCTGTAAGACTAGTGTGAAGGAACTGTTCCAGCACAGAAGGGCTTTTGTCAGTCCTCCACAGGCTGGCCAGAACAGGCACCGGAGATAGAGGTCACCTTCACTGCATCTCCCACTTACAGTAGCCAAAGTAGTAAACAGAGAGGCTTTTGTCACCCCAGGCAACTTCTGCTAGTATGTAAACATCTCATTTTGCTGCTTCCTTCCTTCCCTTGCTAACCCTCAGACTGCAGAAGTCAGCCAGTCTTCAGAGTTCAAATGAAGAGCAGAAGCCCTTGCAGTCAGCTGAGGGGATGTTTCTGCCTGTGACAATCTCAGTCCAACACTAATTACCCTTTGGAAAGCCAGAAAACATTTCTTAGCTAATGCTGTGGAGGGTGGCTCTTGGTCAACAATGTGAACAGAAAAACATGAAGAGATGACTTCCCCATTAGTAATGTAGCTGGATAGTACTGCAAGCCTCTCCTCCTGCATGGCTCTGGGTGCTAGTCTGGCTGGGCAGCTGTAGGCTGCACCCAGGAGAGGATTAAAGCTTTTCAGCTGACATTTTTTCATCCCAATTTTTCATAGTTCAGAAATAGGCTTCAAGCTGTTGGTAAGTGTTCTTGAATTCAACCCGCACAGGCAGATCTTAAAAGATACTGTGCTTTCAGAGGTCCTGGGAAGCTTGCTAGATGGTCAAAATCCCCCCTCAGAAAGCAGCTGTCCAGAAGCCAAGTTTTACTGGGCAAAGTGTTTATTTGCTGAATTGCTAAACCCTCACTTTTAACACCAGTACCACTTGCAGCCAGGTGGCTGTCAGTCTAAGAGTAGATCAAAATCACAAGACCAGCAGAATTGTTCCCTAATGTCATAGGATTACAGTAATTCCATCAAATAAGGGGTCATGTTTTCAAACCTGAATCAGCTGCTCCATAATAACAGAAGCAAATAGCTCTGCTACTGTTACAAAATATGTATTAGAGCTCACTGGCCTTAAAAGTAGACAAGTATCATTTTCTAAGCATGACTTCTTTAAATTAATACATCTCACATGTTCCCAGGCAACTTCTCTCATTCTTATAATTCATCACATGCTGCTCCAGGCTAGGTTATGTTTCCAGTTTGAGACACTCTGTAGGATGACTACCTTAAAATAAGCCAGGAGGCAAAAAGTAGGAATTAAGTTTTACAGCTAGAAAAATCACATCAGTCAGCCCGTGAGAAAGCTGATGCTCAAGACAACGTGAAATGATGCTCAGTATTTCAACTGCAACATGTAAGTCCATTTAGGGATAGGGACAAGAAAAATATTAGTTATATAGATTGTTATGCACAAAATAAAACAATGTTATCATCCTACCTGACATAGCTAAATGAAGGGAAAGGTTAAGGATAATCAGACAAATCTTAACTTCCCTAAGAAGTCTTAACTTCTGCATTCTAAAATATATGTCATCATTCAAGTTAAATTATGGATCAAGTGTAGAATTAGGTTAAAGTATGTACTTTATGCCAGCAGTTCAATTATATTTAAAAGAGAGTCCTTTCCTAGCCTTAAGATCAATAAGCATTTACAAAAGTGACCCTCCTTTTGTCTCTAGGAACAAACCTACTCTCCAAGACACTTCTCTTACCACAGTATAGTTGTTCAAGACTATCATTTCTGATAATAATCAGAAGCACATTCTTGTCCAAAACTGCTACTGAGGCTGCACAAATAACTCTTTAAAGTGAGTAAGTATTTCTAAGGGATTTTGCTTCAGTAATGAAGTTTTTGGGAAAATGCTGTACTAGAGAACCTGAACGGAAGGAGTATGAGCTGCATGGATGTTAGGTGGGCTGAGACTTGCACCTAGTTTGGATGTGAGGTGGCCGTTGCAGCCATGATGTGGAAAAGTACGCTGGAACAGAATGGTAGCATGGGGCTCTTTCATTACATATGTTTTAACTTCGAATTAAATTGCCTCCATTCAAATAGCAATTTCCAATAGGATTTTAAAAATGTAGTGGCCGGCAGAGATCTGTTTATGGTGGGTATAGATGAAACAGTATGCCTCTGCTAAAAAATTTGGACAGTATGTGGCACTGGTAGTGCCTCCGATGCTTGGGAGGGCTGCGAAAGCTGGATCAGAGTGAGGCAAACTCACCGTGTTTTGCTGCTCTGGCAGCACGCATGACAGAAGCAAACTAAAAAAGGAAATCACTGCTTAACTGAAAACTTCTAAGCAGTGAGAACAAAGTTCTCACTATGTTTTGTTTACAGTGGTTTGCTCCCAAATCAAATAAAATATGTGGTATAAACTCCAATTAGTAAAGCAGGTCAATGACATACAGCAAACTAATGTCTCAATGTGTGGCAGGGACACTGATAATAATAACAACCATCTCTCACTTCCTAACCTAGCACCTCCACAAATATTATTTTTTTTAAAAAAGATAATTCCATATGTTCCTTTTTTAAAAACCCCAAACAACAAACAAATAACATTAAAAAAACCCCAAACAACAGTATCCAAACTAAATGTACATATACGAAAGAAAATAGGTCCATTACCATTGTGAAAACAAGTATTTGTCTCACCATAGTTTTGTGTTTTGAAGGGCTCTGAATGGCAAGGAAGGGTGTTTTTTTCAGTCCCAGGGACATTTCTAGATGTAGACTTTAATCATGTGAATAGGATTCTCATCCTGAGAAGTTCTGTTTGTATCGCTTAGGTAGGACTTTGCACTGCAATACAGTTGAAGTCCAAACCCCTTTGGGCAGGTAAGGTTTACTCAGAAAGTTTCTCTGCAAAACTTAACTAACATGTGTAGGAAGTAATGTTTTCACATCCTAAATATGTATAGAATTCTGTTAACTGTAAAAGGTGAGCTTAAAAAGTAGTGTATAACGAATAAGCGGGCATAGGTATGTATTCAGTATTGAATACCACAGCAGACTTGAGGAGATAGGAGACATATAAGACCCCAGCCAGATTGGATGTACCATATATTTGGCAACTGTGACTGGATTATTATGCAAGGAGCTGCAGTTAAATTTAGGTCCAGTAACAGGTCAGATGTAAAGAGAATCTGGGATCAGATTTCAGCAAGATTTTAATTATGGTCCCTTTTGCTAGAATACATAATCAGAAATGCGCATCCTTTGTTACATGGGGCCAGTACCACCACATCTCACTAGTTTTGGCCATGCTGCCTGGTTTAATGCAGAATTCAGGGATCAGGGACATTTCATTTTGAAGTACAAAAATACCTTACTCTCCCCCTTGTTTTAATAATGATAAACCGTGTAAAAAGGTAATATGGTTTAAGTCATCCTTCCTTTACTGCTGCTTCCTAGGTCTTTATTTCCCTTGTTTCCTGCTCACTCATGTGGCAACATTAAAAGTTGTCCTTGTGGGCTGTCCAAAGGCAGCCTGGGTGTGTAGCTAAGCACAGATGCCCGCCTGCTTTTAGATATTTTAATATTGCATGCACTTACCTGTGATTCCTTATTTGGTCAGCAGAGACACTTCCAGGGCTTGATTATTCACCTGGGAGCCTATAACAAGCCCAGAGTGATTCCTGCCTGGCTTGGTTTAAGCAGGATGGATTTAGGCTAGAGCATTTATAAAAATGACTGTAGCAGACTTCAACGGCTGAATATTTTCACTTCCTTGGAGCCTTACAATTTTTGTTTGCTTGTGATTAAGAAAAATCCTGAAATGTCACAATTTTCTTTATGAGGAAAAAAAGGAAAAAATATTTCTCCAAAACATTTAACATTAGCAGTACTGAAACATTTAGTTTTGCCCAGTTTGTTAAATATAAAAATCTAGACAAGCTATAGTTTATAAACCTTGACAGGTGAGGGAAAATTGATTGAATTTTTTATAGAAGTTCAAAACACAAAGGAAATTACATTTTTTGCATTCAAAAGCTTACTGAAAATGTTTTATGGAACATTTTCATCTCCACAACTTCACAAGCCATCTCCAAGCAGCTGTATTTCAGTTTTCTTTAGGCATTCTTATCTGACTTCAACGTTAATGGACAGCATTATCCAGCTGCTCACTTTTTCCTGGACAACTGAACTGTGGCTCTCCTTTTTTAAATTGCAGCTGACATGGGGATTTTTCTGAGGTTGTGAAACCTAAACAGATGAGAAAAAACTTGCCACATCCTGAGGGGAGAAGATCCTTGACAGAGAAGAGGAGGCTGTAGTACCGATAAGCAGAAGCCTGAGAATAACATGGGGCTGAAAGAAGTCCTGTGTGCAACGACTGAGCAGCTTTTACTGTTTCACAGCTTCTTCTGTTTCACCCCAGGCCTGGCATGGTACCCGTATATTCCATTTTCATTATTCTTTTTGTGGCTCTTGTTTCTTTCTGCGTTCTGGGGCAGATACAGATCAAAATTTGTTAAAGGTAGATTTAAATCTCCTGCTGAATACCCTGTGCAGCCTGAGATTTTTACAGTACAGATGAAAAGCTTTCCAGTGAGATGTACTTTTTAAAATGAAGACAGGAGCAAAAGCTTTGCCAGTCAGCCAAAAATCCAAGGCGGTGTTTCTTTGCCATGCTTTCAAATGCTATGTGGCTTTCACTTGTAATTAACCCAGCCTGGTTTCTGTCAGAAACCTATAAGCTTCTCTGTTAATTTGCTGATGAATCCCCTACAGGGTTATAATCATCACAGTGATCCTTCTTATTATGACAAAGGAGATAGGATTTTAGCATCAGCATAACCTGACATCAGTAATATTGTAAATGTTGGGATGACCTCCTATTTTCTTCTAAGCTGTCTGTAAACACCTTCAAAGCTACACAAACATTTTGATGATTAAATAAATGATTGATAGGTCAGTGTTTATATCAAATTATACCCATCACAGTTGCTTCATGGGTGGCATATGAGTAGCGTGCAATTACCATTTTCTTCATATTACAGGTGCTGTAGCCACAGTCCTTCCATCCAAGCAGGAATCTGTCAGGAAGAATGACCCTCATCAGTTTTCAACACCCCAGAGCTGCTGAGATCATCTCAGGCATCTAGGATCCATTCCAGAAGACTGAAACTGAAGATGGCTTGAATCCTTCCCTGATCCTCTGCAGCAGGAATTTCATGCTAACCAAAGCAAAGCCTGTGATATGAGTTATGAATCAAGTCAGCTTAACTGCCTAGGAGCACTGGAATATTTCTGTATGATCAGAGTCAGTCTGTTCTGGTTTCATTAACATGCTCTGGTGCCAGAGAGATTTCTATCATGTTAAGAGCTAACTTAACTGGGGCTTGCAGCCTACCCAAACCTTGATTTTTGATTCTGAGACATTTTCCTAAGAGACAGTCTCACCCAGACACTTAGCACTCTTATGGAAGTAGGGAACATATTGCCACAAAATAAGACATCATCTATTGGACTGAAAGATTAAATTCTCATATAGGCAGCTGTGGGATGAAGTTTTCACTGCTTATCATTACCATGTTATGAAAGGTTTACATTTCATAAATGGTAAGTAAACCAACTGTTGGATAACAGAACTGCTGAAACTGGAAGGTGCCTCCAGGGGTCATCTAGTCCAAACTCCTACTCAACACAAGGTCAGCTGGAGCAGGTTGTTCAGAACTATATGCAGTCAGGTTTTGAGTATCTCCAAGGATGGAGACTCCACAAACCTTCTAGGCAACTTATTCTCCTGTTTGAGCACTGCCAGAGCAAAAAAAAACAACACCAAAAACGGACAAACAAAAACAAAAACCCAAGCACAACATTTTTTCTTATGTTTAACTTGAATTTCCTGTGTTACGTTTTGTTTCAATTGACTCTTGTCCTCTCATTAGATACACACTCCTCATTTTCTAGCACAGAGAAGTGTAGCCAAGGGAGTTGTGCCTATCGTTACTGTTTCATAAGACATAACTGTATTTACACATAAAATTGCATCTCCAGCCTGGAAAGTAACTGCATAGAAGAGAGTGTGGAGGGCAGATAGATTTCCCTATTTTTAAAACACTTTTCCCAGAGTTCAGCATAGGCTTTTCAAAATAATCCATGCTCATAACTCCTAAATGCATGCTGGCCCCTGAGCACCCGAATTTGCAGTCTGCAGTGAAGCAACACACTAAAGAAAGGCAGAAGGAAGCCCTGGGCACTGATCTGCTCTGGTTGCGCTGATCAGCCATTAGCCGGGTCCCCGGTTTTGTCTATGCCAGCCAGCTCTTGCCCTGAGAATTCCAAGCGTGGTTTAGGCACAGGCTGGAAATCATTTCCATTGGGTATTTTGGATGAGCCCCATAATTTCCAAGGGATCTACAGCATGGATGTCAGCTGTGTGGAGCCAGCTCTTACGCAGATGTAGCTGTGGGACCTTACCCACTGGACTACCTTGTTCTCCTGAAAAATAATCTTAGGACAAGAAAAGCATGTCTAGTTCCTTTCTCTCATATAACAGAGGCTTGTAGGTTTTAAATACTCTTAGAAGTATTGGGTTTGACCTTGTTTTGACTATGGCTTTTCAGACTGAATAACTGATACACTTTGTGTGGTCTCTCACCATTTCTACCTGCTTAACTTCCTGATCAAGTTTGAGACTACGCAAATATTTTTCTTAGACACAGCAGGCTGCTCTGAAGGAGCAGGGGTAGCAGAGCTTCCCACAGGTTGGCTCATCTGCCAGGTGATTCTGACACTCTACTCTGCTCTGGTGAGACCTCACCTGGAATACTGTGTCCAGCTCCAGAGTCCTTAGCACAGGAAGTATATGGGCCTGAAGGAGGGGGTCCAGAGGAGAGCCACAAAGACGATCAGGGGGCTGGAAGACAGGCTGAGGGAGCTGGGGTTATTCAGCCTGGAGAAAAGGCGGCTTCAGGGAGATCTATAGCGACCTTGCAGTACCTGAAGGGAGCTTATAAGAAGGCTGGAGAGGGCCTGTTTACAAAGGCCTCTAGTGAAAAGATGAGAGGCAATGATTTTAAATTAGAAAAAGGTAGATTTAGGTTGGATGTTAGGAAAAAGTTCCTTACTATGAGGGTAGTGGAACACTGGAACAGGTTGCCCAGGGAGATAGTTGAGGTTCCACTGCTGGAGACATTCAAGGCGAAGCTCAACAAGGCTCTGAGCAACCTGATCTAGTTGAAGATGTCCCTGCTTACTGCAGGGGGATTGGACAAGATGACCTTCGGAGGTCCCTTCCAACCCAAATGATTCTATGCTTGTGGGGAGTTGTAATTTGATTTCAAAGCTGGGAACGAGCACCATAAGGTTCCGCAGCATACAGTAATCTCCAAACAGAGGTTTATGTGGGGTCCTTACCAACCTGAAACTGAGGTGGGAGATCAGCCTGGGCAGCTAGGTGACCTTGTCCACTGGTCAGGCAGGCAGCCTGGCAGGGTTCTGGGAGCACAAGGGGGCATGGGGTGCTTGGCACTCTGGAGCTGGGCTACTTCATCAGCAAACCAGCAGTGAACCAGCAGCAAAACAGCTGGCTCCTGTTGGAAGTCCACCCAGATGCAGGCTGATGTCTTTAACCCATAGGAGATGGCTGGTGCTCTGCTAAGTCCCACTGCTGCAGCCAGTGGGGAAGGGAGGAAGCAGATGCCACTGTTAGTCCTAACCAGAGCCTGAACTGGGCTCACTCACACATGCTGCTCAGGGGCAAGCAGGAAGGGGGACTCTTCCTGTCCCCCTCCCCCAGCAGCTGGGAAAACACTGATCTACACAACATCAAATTGGAAACATATGGTGGAGAACTGTTCTCCCATACCAGCCAACCACAGCGACTTCAACAGAAGACAGAGAACAGCATCACTTTGCTGCAAGGAACAATTTTCACAGAATAAGGATATAAATCCCTTAAATCAAGGGTGACAAAGCAAAGCAGTGATCTATGGCATTTTGCACAGTAGTGTAGGTGGGTTCTCCTACGCTCTAAAAGAATTGCAAAACAATTTAGTTCATAATGCTTATTAAGTTGAAACATTTTTATTTAATTTTATATCACTAAGCTTACTGACAAGTGAAACCCCATCAAATTCTTAAATGTAAGGATTTTGAATTGCTGGCAAATCACAAACCGTTGGTAAGAAACCACTTATTTGACACAAAATGCAGTTCCCACAAACTATTTACATTACAGTACATACAACTGGTCTCACTTCGCAGTTGCCACAGGCAGCAAAACATCAGGGGCAAAATCTTAAGTGGCTCTTTATTGTGTGAGTGACTTGAGCTGGAGAGAAACCTACCTCTTCTGCTTTGCCTAAGGCACCAAAACACCCCAGAGCCAGCATCCAGTACAACCAGAATGTAATTACACTGTGGAAGCACGCTCATCGGCACTCATATAAATAGTCAGAGCCTGAAAACAAGTATTGCTCTCAATTTTTCTGGAAAGTACAAACAACAATATCAGTTTCAATAATTTCATTGTGGAAAACATAGACACAGTACAGAAAAGACAGACTCTTCTCTAAAGGCTTAGACACGTTCCTATTGAAGTCACTGATTCTGTAAAAATGAGGTTTTCATCCTGTTCTTACTTTTGATCTTGCTAAGAGTTTGAAGAAAACCAGGCTCTAATCATTCCAGGGATCAGGGAAAAATCGCTGGCATGTAGGTGAAATGTAGTAATAACCTTACAGATTTTAGCTGGAAATTATAAATTGCAGTCAGACTTTAACAGAATTCCATTCTTTCTCTATAACCATTCTTATCATTTAATAATTCACCAGGATGGGTAGCAAGAGCTACAACCATATGTCACCAGGGGGAGCTTGCATGCCAAAAATCCCATTGACGTCTTTTTAATAATTCAGCTTTCTTGGGGACTTCAAGGAGATAGAAAGCTGAATTTACATCATTTTCCCTCATTTCTGAAACAAAAGGCAGAACCTGCTGCCTCCCTTTGCTTTTGGAAGGGATGGCTAGCCTGTGGGGACCCTGATATTCTGGGAAACAAGGAACGATGTGTTCTGACACTGGTCGTCACTCAGCCCCTCTCTTCAGTTATGTTTCACTGTCTCCAGTTTTCACTTCTCTCCATTTAACTGGCCTCATCTTTCTTGAGTCTAATCTCTCAAACTGGACGCGGCCCCAGCTAAGCTGGGTAGATGTGTATGGGTTTCCTATGCCTTACCAGCTGTTCTCCAGGTACATACGTAACCCTAGTGTGTCCTGTGTCCCTTTCACCTGGAAAGATGTCTTTTCTGTGAGTATCCCATGAACCTGCACCATTTCCGGGGTTTACAAGAAATACATTTATATATACTTCTTGCTGTGTGCACAACATATGCAGTAAAGGTGTCCCTTGAGCTGGGAGAATCACAGCAAACATTTTAGGCTTTTTTTTTTGCTTCTGAGCAGTCATTAGATCGCACAATTTCTTTAAATGTATTTTTTAAAATAGTTACTCTGTAGCAATCTGCTGACAATTGACTCTGGTTATAAGATCCATGGAATGACATTGGTTCACAGGTTGGGTGAGGACTGAAAAACCTGAAAAATTTTCCCACTGTTTCAAGAAAAATTAGCAGCTACAACAGATGAGAGCTTTTCAAAGAACATCCTTCTAGCCTGTGGAGCTTACAGGAAAATGAATCCCTTTTCAAATCCATATGCTTGCAGCAATATTTCCTGCGTTTTTCTGGTTGCACACATAATTCATGCGAGTGTTCAGTTCTAACTGCAGGCCTGAAAGGATGTGGTTGAAATCTTCAGGCTGCTCATGTTCTTGTCTCCATGCCAAAGCTCTGGTGGACGGTTTTGGGAACTCTGTGTTCCTGCTAAACTGGGCAATGTCACATCCCAAGGGGTGAAAGAAGGGAGAAATTGTGGAGGGAAAGAGAACTGCATGGATGTCTTCTGAAAATTTTTGCTTTTCAATAAATTCAGACTAGCAGGGATTCACTTCAGAAGGAAAACAAATATCAAATCGTAAAAAACCCCAGATGACATCTGCTCTGCAAGAAACCCAGCACAGATGGTCCCTAAGAATCAGAAGCAAGGTTTCTTTTAACCTAGCCGCAGAAGTAAGAACCACATTGTTCAGAGACAGAGATATCACGAAGCTAACATACTACTCGGACATTTGCTCAGGTCGGAGTGAAACCTGATGGTAGGAGTTAAAGTATCAAATTGTAAGCTGCTGCCTCTGGAAGAGTAGCTTGTAGGCAGGAGCCGCTCTCAAGGAAACCATTGTTATTTTAAAGCTTCCCAGCCCTGATGCCAGGCAGAGTGAGTGAAGCTGATGGGAGCTCTGCTGATGGGCTGTGAGTTTGTGCTTACTTGCACATGCTCATAAGGACCATCACAGTTGGAGTCTCAGCTGGAAGGTCATGGGATGATTTTGCTGTCTCAGGCACTGCCCAATGCACAGTGGTGCCATTCACGTTATACAAATGTTATTCACTAACCTTGGGCTTGCCCATCCCTTATCATGGTGTCTTTGAACAACTTTGCTTCTTGAGGGTGGAGATTTTTATAATGAAACAGGAAACATTAATGGACATGGAGGATCTGTAGAAACACACATTTAGATACAAATGCAGGGAAGGCTTTTTTTACAAGAGTAAATTAAATGACACATGAACCCGCATAGAATGGCGGCTTTTTAGAAAAATACTACTCAGAGAGCTACCTCATATTTATACACTGTACCTATCTCTATCTCCAGAAGACCTCAATATAAATTGAGTACTGTCTCCATCCACTGCCTCCCCACTTGCCAGTCCCCCTGGCTGGCCAGAGGAGGAGCTGCTGTCCCCAGCAGGGCTGATTCGTGGCACAGAGCAGAGGAGGGGTGAGAACCTGACAAATACACTTGCCTCTGCTGTACACATGATCCTGTAGCTCCCATCCAAGAGCCCGGATGCCAAATGCTGAACAGGAGCAGCAACATGTAATCTAGGCCTTCATTTTATCGTCTTGCTTGGGATCGAATTCAGGATTTAAAATTCTTTAGATGAAACAAAGGGGCAATTAAAATATTTATTATAATAAGACTTGCTGGAGTCAGTGTGTGCCATGTGGCTTGGTTGCCAACCTCTAGTGTAGAACACACATCTAAAGTCAGGAAATAAAATTTAATGCCCTGAAAAATGGCTGGCTTCATAAGAATCTTACATTTCTCCTAGAAAAATATTATCTTTTCTTCAAAAGCTGTTTCAATTCAGAGCACAACACTGCTGAAATCTTTGGAATTTCACTATAAATACATCTTGTGATAGAAAGCAACCAGAACACCACATGTTGTCCTTCCTGGGCTTTCTACTTTATATTTTAAAATAAGTACTAAGCCTCCCACATTCTCTTTCTACAATATTTTATGTTGTTATCTTTTAAAAGGTTGACTTTTTAATGTCTTCTGTTACTACTTAGAAGCAATTAATAATACCATGATGTTTACACTACTCTATATTTAGTACAACAATGCTTAATAATACAAATTTCAAGTCATAAATACTGTTTCACAGACATTCGTATGATTACCCTTCTATCATAAAAATAAAGACATACCCTTAGAAAGAGGCCAGTGTAGCAGTCAGTGTATAAAGAATAGAACGAGTTATCAGATAGGTTGAGTTCATGATGAACCAAATTAAGTCAGTGCAAATACTCCCCTAGACTTTGCTCTGGATTGGATCAGACTCTTAAGTCACACATGGTAATTTAGGGAACAATATCAGCGTTCAGCACAATCTTTTCTTTTTCACACGCCAGGTAATAGTGGCAGATGACAAGTTATAACACAACCATCCCGGTTTTGCTGTAGAACAGATGTCAAGCTTAGTCTTCACTGAACACTTCAGTCTTTCTAAAGGTACTGTGGTATTTATTGCAGCCAAGGCCAGAGCCTTTTTGGAGCAGAAGCTGCCAGCTGTATGAAATGAAATGTATTAAATGCTGCCAACAGTAAGAAATTAAATACGGACTATGGTAGTGCCTGCCAATGTTTTGGGCAGTAGGATAACGGTGGCAGCCAACTGAATGTAAGATGGCAGCAATCTAACGTATCCCATTCACCAACTGAATGATTCACTAATTAATTTAGCTCAATTTTATATTTTTTTCCCAATTATATCTACTGTCATTATACTGCTGTACAAGTCTGAGGAAGGAAAGAGGAGGGTAGACAAAGTGAGGAAGAGAGACCAAGATCTGGAAGGTAGCACCTTGGAAAAGAGCCAAGAAATTTGTTCAAGGCCATACTACATGAAGTGGTGTGGTTGCATTGAGGTGCAGTCTGACTAAGATGTAGGTAAGAATGGCATGTAAATGAAGAGAAGAATTAGTTTGGAAACCAAAGCTGCACATTTCTTTTGTGACTCAATTACACAAAAGGAAAAATACATGATACAAGACTGCAGGATAAATTTTCTTTTCCCAGTGCTTCAGGGGCTCCAAGCAGTTGTGAAACTTACACCCATGAAACTAAATGCACTGGTGGTCTTTTGTCATGTCAGGACACATGAACAAACAAGAGCAGTGCACACAAATAATGAGGCAGAGCTTTACCCAAAAAACAACATATTGAGATAGATCTTCTACTCAAAATGAATATACTGAAGAATGGGTGTCACCAGGGTAAAGAAAAGATGCTGCTTTAGGAACACCGCAGCTCTGCTAAGGGATTAGAGGAGGGATTGGTCCTGACCTTGGAGATTACTTCAACTGCTGGATGGTGCTTGCTTTTGTGGAGCAGTCCTACCCATCTGCCTAGTGTTTATGACGGGCCTTTACCCACTGGAATAGCAAGGAGGTCTGAAGTACACATTCAGGACTGAGCGAATAGTTGAAAACCATCTCCTTCTCTTGTTCTGGCCTCATGGCTCACATGCAGCACATTATTAAAAAGGATCATCATTGGAGAGATTGGGAAAATGTAATACCCTGAGCCAAAGTCATTTACTCACATAGCAAAGTCTGACTGAGCACCAGCTCAGTCTGTGAATTTTCACAAACCTGGGGTTGATGTTCAGAAAACTGTGAAAGATGTCTCATATTGTGGCTGGTATTAATTTCCTAAAATTTAAATTTCAGCCAGCGTACAAAGTAGGAATCACACAGACATAGTATTTTTCTTTCTAGTGTACTATGATGTTTCTTGTTCTTATTCTGTTGTGTTTTACACTAGAAGCTCTTCAACGGAGTTTGCCATATAAGAGGTCAACCTGTAAAATGATACAAGGTTCTGTAGTCACTGGTTAAGACTTACAAACTTCATTCCTCTGCCACTTCAAGTAAATTTAGCCCGAGATTTTTCTTTGGTGATGATTCTTGTGGGCTCCAAACTCAGTGCTTACTGCACTAACAATAATCTTTTATGTCTCTAGACTCCATTCGTGTTCCTTGTTAACCTTCAGTCACAAAGTAATGAGATGCATCAGATATCATCAAGCTGGCCTAAGGGGTTACAAACTTGGATGAGGGCCACATACTGTACTAATTGCTTCTAATAAATTACATATTTCAGGAGGGACATCATGATTTTAATCATTTATTCTGCATGTTGTTTCCTTCGGAGAGAAGAACAAGCAGGCAATAAACAAGCTGATCATCTGAAATTCATGGCAGAAGCTAGAAGGAGCTCATTTAATATCAGCCATCATTGTAAATACTAGAATTATGCATGTATCAAATCCCCGGGTCCAAACGCTTTGGGAACAGCCAGTTAGTCCTGGTTGTTTAAATGAGTCAAACAAAAATGATGTCTTTGAATGTTCCCTAGATTTATAACAACACAGATTTAATCCCATTTCAAATGTTGTAGCTGGGGCCTAGCTCAAGAAAAAGTCTTTGTTTCTATGCAAATCAAAATACATTAAGAGGGGAATTTAAAGGATTTATTTCCCAAAAGGATGAGAAGAAAACCAGTGAAATGTACCTTTCACCTCCGTGGAAAAAGACTTTAATTAAGATTCGAAGGCCGCTAACTGTACAGGTGGTCCAGCGAACACAGAAAGCTGCAAGAACTTTCTTTAAAGCCCTCTGAAATTAGTAGGATCTTGATACTGATCTAAATAGCAGCACCTTGCAAGGTGAACTAGGATGAGTGAAGGTTTCCTACTTCCCTGACCTCTAGCACACCCACACCAGCAGACTCGCTGTGAATGAAATCCTTAGCCTGCTTGGGAATGTGCGCTTCCTTCACAGTAGGAGACCTTGATGGTATATAAATAGCTGCTGGTATTAATAGCAATAGCTGGTAGATAATGTAGAGACTCGAGAGCTCTAGGGAATAATGCAGCGTTGGGAACAGCTCAGGCTGTCTTCTGTTTGTCTTTGCAATCCTTGCTTCCTGACACTTTGGGCTGTATTTCCTTCCAGGGATGAACTGAGATACCAAACAAAACGTGACTATCTAGGTAAAAGGAAATCTGCCTCAGTACAAAGTATGCCTTGGGATGGAAAGTAGCAGTTGTAACTCTGAGACTCGAACATGCTCTTTTGATTTTCAGGTGGTAATGATACGTGAAGGAGGCACCATTAGCTGGGATAAGTCCAAACTGCTTCTGTCTTCACAGTTTAAGCTGCCTTCCACTTGGTCCCTCTCTACCTGGCATGGTTATTGTCCCATTTTAGACTTCACTGGAGAGTGTGAGATGAAACGGGTGAGATCCAGCAAGACTTCCAGGGGCTCCTTTAACCCACTGACCAGAATAATGAAGATATCTTTAAAGATGCTATTTGTGGGTAGGAGGATGGATGGATGGATGGATGGACGGATGGATGCATGCATGGATGGATGGATGGATACTTGTGCTAAAACCAGCTAGATGTCTACTTTGATACAGAGAAAAAGGACCAAAGGATTCTTCTTGGTTTTGTCATACAGGAAGAGATGCAGATCAGTAAATAAAAGAAACAGAATTGACTGGAAAAGATGGCTCTAGGTAAAATTGGTGACTTTTCAAATTCAGAAACCTTCCTCTGGTTGTTTTTACGGTGTTTTTTGTAGGGAGGTTCAAACCAACCTCCACACATGAGGAAGAGGAGCTTAAAATAAAAGAAAGTGATGGAGATTCAAGATTAGCGTATTGGTTCATTGGAAGATGTTGAAGGATGAGACAAATTGAAGTTCAGACATAAAAGCTCAAGAGTAACAGAAAGAAAAAGTGAACCAAACAGGGGAAATAAAGGTGATGAATCCTCGGTTAAGAGTGCTGTTATACCTAGAAAAAATCGGACAAGAGGTAATTCACAACATACTGAAACCCTGATGGATTAATTTGGTTCAATCTTCAGATAGTGACTTTTGCCAACACTGCATGCTACAAAAGAGTATGGAATTAACAAACCCTGGTACAGCAGGGTTAGAAAAAGAAATACTTTTGAAAGTAAAATGAAAAACCTCTTTGACATCCATTAGGTTTGGTAATATAATACTAGCAAGAACACTGCACTGAGCTGTTATCTAGTTTGCTATCTGATTTGCTCTCCAGATTACTACTCAAATCAATAGCTTTCACATTGATTTTTCCAGCACACTGTATTCCAGTAAAAAGAACAATGCTCTGAGATGAGTCAGCTATTTGCTGTGCTTGTAGGGACTCTGGTCCATTTTCATTTAGGAAAATAAAAGCAGGAGCCAAAGTACACACAAATATATAGTAATAAGAACCTGCGTGTTGCACCATAACACGACACCGGCTCTGCAGACACACAAGTTCGCTACAACTTATTGCAGCAACTACAGACTTGCCTTGAGGTACAGCAAACAATTTGAAGGATGCAACTAAAATATTTGGGGGCAATTTTCAGCTGATAATAACATTGTCTTTCAGTTTAGATGACTGCTGTGGCAGAGGAGGAAAATACGCCCACATTTAACTAAGAAGCTGATCTTCATATATTTACCATAACACGTAGAACCTTGGCAGTACTGCATTTTCATTTATTTTGTCTATATTCCATGTATTTGTATATTCCATGGAACATGCACTATAGTCCTGGTACCATAACTAGTCATCACTATTGTCTCATATTTGGCTCCTTCATTTGCACAGTATTTAGTTTAGGCTTGTACAGCAAAATAGTACAGCAGTGTGATCAATAAGTGTTATTGTTACTCATGCAAAGCTTCTTCCTTCCACAAATAGTTTAAATTGACTGTAATGAGATTATGTTTAATATCCAGTACCCAAACTTCAGTCTATTCTGTCACACAGGTAGCAAGTCTTGTGCAGCACCTGAGCAATGTTTTTACAAGTACCAGAGAACTGAGCTACAGAATGAAATTCATCGAACTGGCTAATATGGCAAATTACCTACTTTTTTTGCCAGGTAATAAATTGTTGTAAGCAGAAGGAATGGAAATTTGAGGATATCCATTACCTATCAAGAGATATCTGGCAGGACAGACTTTAGTCTGCAGTCTGAAAGTAACCCTGCATTGACAAGCCTCAGCTGGAAGTGCTGGTGAATCATCATAGATTTTGCTTCACTGCATGAACCATCAAGTCAAACTCTGTTTGGAGTCATTCGAGAAACAAGGCCTAAATATATGTACACTCATGAAAAGCATGTATGCCCTTTAAACATTTACCAAGAATTCTCATTTCTCCACATTTCCACAAGAAAGGCTTCACACTTCCTATGATTATATACCCAGCCCACAATTCTGGCTGATCTCCTTTTCACAGCTGTGTGGAAAGGGAAGCAGAATATATGGGAGCAGTGTGAATAAGAAACAGAGAGCTGCATGAGGCCAGCACTGAAGCATTCATGGAGTTCTCTTCAATGTTTGATATTGAATTAAATGTTATATCAAACTAATAAAAGCATCAAGTTTTCACCCCAAAAAAGAAGCCTTCTTTTAAAAAAATAATAAAATAAATCGCCAGTACTGGAAGATTCTGTGGTGAGAATAAACAGATGGCCAATATCAGCAGATAGCCAGTGGTAGGTAGTCAACTCGAAGTGTGAGAACAGGAATGGCTAAGCATGAGCCCTTCAGAGCTGTGCTGCTCATGGGCAGAGAGCCATTGCTCATACCCCAGTGTTTCCTCTGCGAGAGCAGATGCAGAGCCCTGGTGCACAGGATGTGTGCCCTGCCAGGGCCAAGACAGTACCTGCACAGTACCTTTGAGGGCAGGCGGGGTGAAGACACTCTGCTTCCTTTGCTTGGGAGATGCACTCTGGGACTGTGGAGGGACAAACAGAGAGAGGCAGTGAGAGACCAACACTGGGACAGTCGTCTGCTCATGGCAGCTCGAAGTCTTGCCCCACAGCTGCTTTCAGAGGGTGCACACACCAGCCAGAGAAGTTTCTAAGAAAATGATATTGTGTAAATCTGATGCCAGCTCCTGGGTTTCCATGAATTCTGGGAAAACTAAGATTAGAAAGAAATAAAGCTTGTTTAATGGACAACCTTTATAGTTCCCAGGCAAAACAGACCCAAAACTACTGAAAATTACCCTTCACTCTAAAAAATTGTGGTAAGCATAAATTATAATATCCTGTGCTTTTAACAGTCTGTGTAACTGATTTTCAAAAGGCAAATAAATGTTTACATATATTAAAATGGTTGTAAGATATACTTTAACTAATAGTCCAATTAAGTACAGTATAATGAATGATTATATGTATAGGTATGGTAATAATGAAATTATTAATATATACATTTTTACATAAATAAATGGAAGATCCCTCCCCCTGCACTTCTTCAATGTTTCCTAAAAGAATGATTTCAGTAACCAATCACTTTATCTGGGCCTGGCTTAAGTCATATATTTAGACATAGTTCAAGTTTTTATGGCCCCAAAATCACATGTATGTACAAAAGATAAATTATTCCATAATAATGGTAGTGAAATTACATACAGAGTAATAGTATAATTATTCCAGTGAATAGTTCACAAAATCTAACTGGAATACATTCCAGTGCTAAAGTGGAGTAACTTCTGCAAAATGAAAGCAGTTAAATTGGTGTCCATACTGTACCAACATATGTCCACATAGAAAGGATAATAAAACCACATAAGGTCACATATACAGCTAGCTTTTGAAGACATAAGCACGATATCACATTTCTAAGAGAAGAGTTTTAAAAAAGTTGTGTGCAAGCTTTAAGTTTCCTCCTCTAATACTTTTCCAGTTGTATTTGGTCATAACAATGTTACCTTTTCCAAAATATTTGCTAAAAAATGCCTTTTTCCTTGAGTACTTTGACTGGTGTATACTCTGTGAATTCTAATCAGATCTATTCCTTCAAGGAACATTTGAGACTGCTTTTAAGAAAACCATTTTCATACAAGTATGGCCAATCTTATTACCTTACCTTGTCACAATGGATAGAATCATAACAGTTATAAGTAAAATATTGTCTTCTTTTGAAAGATAAAGTTATTTATATACACTGTGGGATGAGTAGTTGATTCTGTCCTCAGTAAATCTTTGTAAGTCTGTATTTGAGTCCAATTTTGAACCAATCAATACCTCCTACTGCTATTTAAAGCACTGCCTGCTTCTTGAGCACTGGGGAAAGGAGAAAGAGATCAGGGAATTGCAGGAGGAGGTTAGAAAATGACACTGGAGGAGCTGACTTCTAAATTTTGTACAAACAGCATCAATGTGCTGCCTGCTGTGGGCCTGGCAGATGATGGGAAGAGAAAGGTGATTGTAGACCACCAGTGATCTGCAGATCCACAGCAATGTTGGATGAGGTGACCTGGCAGGGTCGCCTTGTGCCAGGTTTGCTATGGTTCGTCAGGACATGGCAGCAAGGCAAAGGGGAAACTTGCCTTTCCAGTTTGCTGCTACAGGGATAAGGGAGAGTGGGCTGAGCTGACACACAACACAGCTTTACAGAGACCTGGTTTGAAAGTGATGGTTCTTAAAAAGGCTGTGTGACTGAAGGTGGCACAACAATGTAAAAGAAACCACTAACTAGGATGAATCATGGAGTTTCAAACCAGTTTTAATAATAGACATATTTAAAAAATGAATATGTTAAAAAAAAGTAATTCACTTACCTCTGCCTGTGAGATGTTTGTTCTCTTCTCATCTTTTTCTAGAGGAGAAAAAGATATGAAAAGATAAAAGTTAGCACAGAAGAGTTCCTAAATGTTAACCCTTGCAACTCTGCCGCGAATCCCAGAGAACTATTGTAAACAAGAAATCACCCTTCTGGTTAACAGTTTTCTTTCTTTTTTGTGTGCTTCAGAAAACCAGGGGCCTTGATTATAATTTAGGCATAAGCATTGTGTCTAAAAACACTGAAGTCCCCTTTTTGACTGTGAATTGACAGCAAGTGATGGGGTGCCTTTAAGCAGCAGGTCCTTTGGTCAGGCTCGCAGCAGGGCTCCGTGCTCAGTAGCGGCTGTTGGGATATGTGGCTGCTTTGCCCAAGGACTGCATTTTCTTCTATGCTCAGAAAAGGCTTGGCTGCCAAATGGTCTGCAGCAAACTCACAAAGGGCTTTACGAAATTTAAATAATAAGAAGAATCTCACCTCAGTTAATTATTAATATACCAATACTGGTACTGAAGAGCACTTAACAGTAACATGTAAAATTAGCAATCAGAGCTTAACAAAGACTAATCTTTCATCTTAAAAGTTTCACTGCATTACTGGAGTGAAATTTTTCCTTCAACTGATTATTTTGGTTCCCTTAATTTGCTTTGGAGTATAGGCATGGCAGAAATAGTCAATACTAGAGATTTCTAATGAAAATAAGCATCTCTGAGAACGTCTGAACAAGTAAACTTGTATGAGACAGAGGAGGGTAAAGGATCTTCCTAACCATTGTACTTAATCAGATTTTGTATGAGAAGAAATTATTTTTCTACTGCCGTCTTGATGCAGTTAACGTCCAGGAAGTGTCTGTCTGCTGCTGACGATTCCCCAAATATTTGACAAAGATCATATAGGATCTTTGACGCACAGTAGTTTGGAGCTCTGAAATAAAATGCCATTAAAAACAGAGACATCAATCTCTCACTGTACCAACGCCCCTTGTAAAATTTTCCACTTGCAGATATTGCAATTTGCAGAGTGCAATTTCCACTGAGGTGTGGCAGATCTGTAAATGTAGGTCAGAGGGAAGAATTAGGTCTAGGTGATATCACTTTGTTTAACTTATTCTCCAGACACTGGCTGCTTGTGGTGTGCTGTATATGAGGGAAGAGCCAGTCCATGCAAACGGATTGCAGTTTCTGCCATATTCCTTACCACTCTGTCTGTGCATCTCACAAACATTAATTGACTTACTGGATTTTTTCAACATATATATTTCCCATATATTTGTATGAAAGACATTCAAATGACTTATGCTCGGGGTTAAAAAGTGTAGTTGGAAGCAGTACTGATTACTAAAGCATGGTCCCACAGGTACTAAATTAGACAGGACAATCGGGAGGTCAGTTCCTGCCATTGACATTTGAATGAACTTCGATAAGGTGACTAATCCTTCCTTGACCTCCCTACCTGTAAATAAGTATAGCAGTGCCTGTTTAAGTACAGCGGTGTCTATTTGCCTTTGTAAAGCACTTTGGGGTATGCAGTTTGGCTGGCTAAATGAGTGACTATTTATGTGCTTGTAATCTTTCTTATTAGTTGTACACCAAACAGACATGGACTTCACAGATTCAATATTGGATACATTTTTTTTATTATCATTATTATTTTTTAGCTCAGGATCCTGGATTTAGTTTGGAGGCTGAAATTTGAATAAACCAGGAACTTCCAGCAGAGAACAATGAAAAGTAAATTATGTCCCATTCCTTCCTGAAATGCTAAACTTGCCCAGATTAAAAATACATTTTGTAAACGCAAGCTGAGGCTTGCATAAAGAACAAAAATTGCCATCAGCAGCTTTGTTGGGTTTCAGGTCTTGTTTCTAAGGATGTGCAAAACTCCAACCCTTTGGGCTTGCACATTTAGTGCTTTTAGTGGGGTGACATTAAATCTACCAGAACTGGAAAGTTTCCAGACTTTCTTTTCACCCAACAGCACTTACATGACAGGCTACTTAGGGAATAAGAACTGGTCCCGTATGGAGTTAGAAAGATTATTTGCATCCACAGGGCTAATAGTGC
Organism: Todus mexicanus; assembly: GCA_013389965.1. Classification (NCBI taxonomy): domain Eukaryota; kingdom Metazoa; phylum Chordata; class Aves; order Coraciiformes; family Todidae; genus Todus; species Todus mexicanus. The sequence goes on along the minus strand of WEIS01019574.1, from coordinate 1,908 downwards.
CAATGAATAGCATCAGACAACTTGGAAATTTAAGAATGACTTACAAAATCATGTAAGAAAACAGGGGTTTTTTTAATCCAGTAAATAGAGATCAGAAATGAACCCAAATGAGCAAAAGAGACAAACTTGATTACATGAAGCATTTCAAGTCAGTTGTGAGATGAAAGCAAAGTTAGAGCTGGTTGGAGATGTAGTTTGGTCAACGGCACCTTTTCACATTCTTTTTTATGAACAGAATGACCATTACATGCTTATTTTTAAGACATTTTGATGCATAAGATTCAATGGAGAGTATAACTTTTTAAGGGGAGGTTACAAGAAATGGGAACGAGGGAAGCTGAGATCCCTGAGTGCCATAGACTGAGGCATGGTGTAGAAAATAAACAAAAACTCTTTCTGTCGAGGAGGAAGAAAAGATGAAAAGCAAAGGGGACTGAATGATCTCCAGAGAACCTTTCCAGCCCCTACCATTCTATAATTCAAAAATCTGAACGTATGGCATTTTTCCAGTTTAATGTATTCTTGGCTGCTCTAATTAGCTAACAGGAATCTAATTACTCAAGTAACTTCTTGTCAGTTTTTGTGCTTTTGTTTTAAAGGGGTGTAATAGAAATTCTGTGAAGAACTGAGAAAAGATCTATACATACCCAAGTCAATGGAAAGTCTCGGTAAATAAAAATTAACATTGGAGCTTCATTTTGTGTTTTGTGTTTGTTTTTTTTTTACACTTGTGCTGAGGAAAAAGCAGCTGAGGACTTTCCCTTGTGATGGGTGAATAATGTTTGATGCAGGTATGACCCTTACCTCATGTAGACAGAGCTATCGCCTGGCAAATAAACAAGGTTTCGGGCTTTAGTCAGTGTCCACAGGAAGAGAGAGATGGTTGTTGATCATCACTGAATGGTTCAGTGTAAAGGATATTTCCATCAGTTCAGATATATACACATACTTTCTGAATGAAGCCTTAGCTCTTTAAGAAGAGATGTTTCTGAAAGCCCATCCACCTGCACAGAGCCCTTTTCAGAGCTCTAAGCTTTGGTCTTTACCCAGGACACAAGCTTGTCCACTTACAGGGGAATCTGAAAGATTTGGGCCAGCTATATTGCTGAAATATAGAGGAAGAAACACCGAGGGATTTCTCTTCCAAATGCTCATATTAGTAGAGCTCTTTTGAATGTTTATTAGCACATCCACCCAGCAGAGCTGAACTAATAAGTTGAGCTACCCCAAAGGTGTCATTATATGAGATCAGAAAAGAACCGACTGGAAGGAGGCTGATCAGAGCCAGGATGGCAACTGCTTGATGTCACTAATCACTTTTTCCATGAATCTCTACTGTTGTCCAAGTGGCATGACCAGGCTGATGGAAGCCTTGTGGTCATTTTAGAGTAAGACCAAAATTCATCTGCCTCTCTTCTCCCACTGGACCATGTTAATGCACTTGGAGCAGCTATGCAGGGAAAGAGGTGACCTATTTTAAAAGACTTGGCCTCTGATATCACCCATGGGTTCTGCAGTGGAGTCATCCGGCAAAGGCTTATCTCATCCAGCTAAGTACTCTGCTTTCTTTCTGCTTGGCAA